>JAPMOQ010006034.1:488370-507039 GCA_026543055.1 Argiope trifasciata
CGGTTACTAATGTACCAACATTTCACATTTGAAATGGCTCTTCTCGCCAATGGCTCTACCTGTGATCTTGAAACTTTAATCAATTAAATATGTTACCTAGACAAATGTATTCCTAAAATTTCATTACTGTACAATAAATTTTCTTGGTGTTGGGATTTTTTTCCCATCAGTGTATATCTAAAAACTATAGTTTTAAATTGTTTTTAAAAAAATCCAATTTTTCAAAAAATTTCCTTTGAACGTATCTTAAGTGTTCATTTCTTTTAAATCCCTCGCTTATTCTTGCGTCTTGTAATATTGTAATGGAATTTATTATGGGTTCAGACTCCTTTAACCACTTCATGTCTGAGACGTGCATCAAATGATTGAATTATTAATCTGCAATTAAGTGAAAAGTATTAAATGA
This sequence comes from Argiope trifasciata, assembly GCA_026543055.1. Taxonomy (NCBI): domain Eukaryota; kingdom Metazoa; phylum Arthropoda; class Arachnida; order Araneae; family Araneidae; genus Argiope; species Argiope trifasciata. The sequence goes on from JAPMOQ010006034.1 coordinate 488,777, forward strand.
TTTAAAATGGAAAAACGGAACGTGTTATTATTAAAGGAATTAAAATAAGAGTAAATATTCCAACTAGGAGGCTATTAAATTCGTCATTTAATGAGGAAGTTACGTAAATTCGTGTGTCAAGGGCTTAATAAATACATTTCTTTCCATACTATTACAGAGGTTCAACACTAAAATTATTTTTCAGTTGGTGGAGTTGAGTCTAGAAATATAAAATTTTAGGAAATTAGATTGGTTACACATCCATAAGATAAAGAAGATGATGCACTTTTTTTAAAAATTAAATTACTGCATTATTTCCTCAAAAGATAAAGGTACCATTGTGATTTATCTTATTTTTACTAATTCATGTCTGGTATTCGTCTAGCAGCATTATACAACCCAAATTCCAACTTTCCATCATTTCGAATACATTGTTTACTTGCAAATTTTCAAGCAGTTCCTCAAAATTGGTTGTTTCGCTTATAAATTGTTGAATTCAAGTTTTATTATCGGTTGAGAGCATGGTGTTGTTTTGACTTAATGTTTTTTTTTGGAGTCGGATTTTACAGTTCAGCTTTTGAAATATCTGTCGTCTGCTCATGTAGTTTTATTTTGGAGTCGGCTTTTACAGTATAGCTTATGAAATATCTACCCTCTGCTATGGTAATTTTATTTTGAAGTCGGCTTTCACATTATAGCTTATGAAATATCTATCGTCTGCTAATGTAGTTTTATTTTTGCGTCGGCTTTCACAATATAGCGTTTGAATTTTCTATCGTCTGCTGTTGTAGTTTTTCCCTTAGAAATCGCACTGTTATTGCCTTAAATCGCGCAACGGTTTTTCAAAAATAAACCAGACAAGTTAAAATATCATTTGTTTTATAGATAAATATTGTTGGTTCAAGAATAATTTCAACTTTTTAAAATAAGGTTATTAGAAAATAATTCAGAACGTAAGTCGAATGATGGCTAACTTAAGTTACAACTTGATTTCCCAATTATACATTATCTGAATTTTTACGAATTGCCTTAATTAATTTAAGTCATTAATCAGTTTAAACCGATTTGAAACAATCACGAGAATATCATATTACGCATGCGTCTATATTTTGAAAAACGATGGGTTATTTTAATCACAAAATGGGTGGAGCTCCAAAATCTTGTTTGCCAGCTAGAAAAATTGACTAAGACAAATAATCACTTACAAAATAATAATGTCCTCACATAATAACAAAATTTACGAAAGTAGATTTCATTTTGGTTATTTCTATTAATATTAAATTGGAATGGAGACAGTATTTCTGTGAGTTAATACAAATTCTTTTCAAATTGAAAAAGAAATACGTTTAAAGCTAGTTACAAAATTGAGCGTTTCATTAAAAAAATAGAGTTAAATCTTTCCCCGAACGAAATGCTAGTTTGATGGATCGGTCCTTGTTAGGTTGGACAATACTTATTCAGGAGTCGACCACAGAAAATCCTGTCGATAAATGTTACCTTCAGTGGTGGCCGGGTGGTCGGCTGTATGCAAGAAGAAGAGTTAAATCATTTATTACACCCTTGAAACGCTGATTCCTTTTATAAAGTAGAATATTTTTAATAAAAACGAATTAATATATTGATTAATTAGTTATATAATATTATTATAAGAAATATGTGCACATTTTTTTCTCATTATTGAAAATAATTAGTTCAGAATCGAAAAAAAATTGCCTGATCGGAAAAATGTGATTATTGATAATATCTGCGATTATTTTTTCTGACTTGTATTCCATCAAATTTCTGTATTTTCTCACAAAACGACTTCTAAGACCCAAAAAATATTAACGTCCGTTAAACTCTGTATTCATGGCTTTAAGTTTGTGTTCAAGATAAATTGCAACAATTCTTAGGAAGTTCATGTTTCCAAAATAAATAGATGACTTTTATATTAAAGTGAGTTTTTTATAGACAGCTTTCTTTTATTTATGGTCTTGGTGCTATTTTGAAAAATAACTGGTAGAATTAAAATCATGTCAATAAATTAAGGATAATGCAAGTTCAGGGAAAAGAAATGAGTCAGAACAAAACAAATGCTACTTATGTGTAAAGCCTATTTATTAAAAGAAATTAAAAAAGCAATTAAGATGCTATATGTTTGATTAATTAAAACTCCTGCCGGCGTCCTGGCCTAGAGGTAGCGTGTCTTCTACGTGATCTAGGCGTCCCGGGTTCGAATCCCGCTTCGGGCATGGTTGTTATTCTGTGAGTTCTATATGTGAGATGTGTGATTACCTTCAAAAAAGTTTCCTTAAAGAATATGAAAAAGAAGTTTTATAAAAAAATATGATTAGCTGTAAAAAAAGCTTCATAAAAGAATATGATTAACGAATTTTAATATAACCGTTAGGTGAAATGTAATAAAACGTGACAACATTTTTAGTGGCCGACGTCCTGGCATAAGGGTAACGTGTCTTCCCCGTGATCTGGACGCCCTGGGTTTGAGTCCCGGTTCGGGCATGGTTGTTATTCTGTGTTTTATCTGTGAGATACGGGAACGAGCCCCCCCCCCTTTAAAAAGGGGTTGTGCTAGTGAACTTGTGTGTCACCTTCATTTAAGCTAGAAGTCAGGGGTCTTTATCCACAGGTGCTCTGCACCCCCTTTCAGAGGAAGCACGGACATTGCATCATCATCACAGTTAAAACTGCAATTTTATGTGCCTTCAAAAAAATTTAAAAAAACATTTGCGAAAACTAATATGACGATGATGGTTATGGTTAATGATTGTTAGATCTGTATGATATAATGGTTAAATGCCTAGGCGGGCTATCAAATTATGTGTTTGATTTTGGGGAATATTACACCACTCATCAAGCAATGCTCTCTGAAGTAGACATGTTGGAGGTGGTTGACTCGTCGGCCAAGCACATCCCACACATGCTCTACTGGATGCAAGTCTGGTGAGAATGCTGGCCAGTCTATACGGCAATATTCTCCGATCGAAGGCATTCGTTTACAATTTTTGCACGCTGAGGACAGTCTTTGTCATCCATAAACAAGAATTCTGCGCACATGGCGCCCCGGAACAAACGTGCATGTTGTTTCGGAATGATGCTCCGATAGATTTGGCTTATCATGGTTCCGATTGGAGTATACAGGTCAGTTCGGGAACCCAGAATAATTTCTTTCTAAATCTTGCCCCACCGTAAAATTGTCGTTCAATGAATGATCTTCTCTTGGTTGGTACCTGCAGCTCTCCATATGAAATTCCGGTGAGAATCAGACTGCAAGCTAAACCTGGACTCGTCTGAAAACACCACGCAAGCCCGCTGTTGGTGTGTCCACGATGCATGTTATTATACTCCAGGCTAACCGCAGGCGACAGTGAGGGGTATACATCTGACAGGCCTACGAGCAGATAGACCCATCTGCCCTTCTTGCCTACAGCCGACCACCCCGCCACCAGTGAATGTAGCAGTACCGACAAGATTTGCTGTGGTCGACTGCTGAATAAGTATTGCCCAACAATACATTGGCCGATCCGTCAAACGAACATTCTTTTTGGGGTATGTCTTTCTCCCCACCTGCACACTCTCAAACAGTTGGAATGAAACTGGCCATCTTCGACATCACATCCATTAGGTATTTGAGATTACCTGGTACCATCAGTACTTACAATCTTCAGGTTCTTCCTTCACTCTGAGATCTCCATACATTTCATTAGATAGTGGTGAACCGTACCGATTTATGCACAAATGCATTTATTCTCCTGTCTTCTTCCAAATCTTTGGAAATAAAACCCATCTGCCCTAAGTGTCTGCCTTGACACTGTCGTATCATTGGCTGAAGAAAGCTGACGAGTCAGGTCTGATGCTGTGCGCCGTCTGTTTCTTTTGGCAGTCACTGCCAGATACCGGTCCTCATTTGGCGTTATCACTCGGGGGAGACCTGTGCTGTAACGTCTACTCACATTACCATCATCTTGGAATCGTTTGCCAAGGCCTGGAGATGACACTCTAGACGATTCGAAGTTCCTTGGATACTACCTGCTGGTCCCAGAAGGTCGATCATTCTATCACTCGTAAATCCTGCAAAGGCGTCCTTTGTGTTATAACTATGCGGTTATTGCACTGAAAAGCATATAATTCGCTTGCGAACAACTTTTCCTGTATGCCTTATTCATCACTCTCTTGCACTCTCGTCATTGTGGCACACTATCGGCGTCATCCTGCAATGTGCATACAATTTTTCAAGATGTGTGCAAGCGTTTCACGCTAATCTTCTGATGATAATAATTTCCGGTGATTATGCAATTTACGGGTGATATATACATTTTGGTGGTGGTTCGTGTAGAGCCACTTGATCATACCAAGCCCGAATCAGCGGAGATCTTTCGATTGAAGGCAGAGGTGTGCGCCTTTTGTTGTCAACGAGCGCTGTTCTCTACGACTTTGCTCGAACACACAAGACACAACCCTTTTTTAGGGGGCGGTCGAACTCATTCATCCATCCTCAAGTCATATTTGAGATCCCAATCAGACACCGGCTCTGTCCCCCCAGAGTTATCATTTGTGATGGGAACTTGGAGGACCTTCTGAACGTGCCCCCACTGCCATGAGCCAACACGGCGGTCTTTGACCGAGGCGAGGACAGAACTCGGGACCTTTTGGTGTCGAGACGGACGCTCTGCCAACCAGGATACCGCGGCCTATGATATTTTTTGATCGCGTTAGCAATGAATTGTAATATCTAATAGCCACGTCCTGACATAGGGTTAGCGTGTCTTCCCCGTGATCTGGGCGTCCCGGTTCGAGCAGAGTTGTTCTGTGATCTATCTGTGAGATGTATGGATGAAGCCCCCTGTAAAAAGGGGTTGTGTAAGCGAATGTTCATTTGAGCTGGAAGTCAGACATCTGCCCTCTGGGTGCTCAGGGGTCTTTACCCTCAGAAGCAACTGCATCCCCTTTCAGTGGGGACACGACATCATCATCATCAACTAATATATAAATGCGGTATATACATTTCATATATGCGTAATTGAATTTCCGCGTGATTCTAAATCATGAATTAATGATTCCTACGTGATTCTAACTTGAGTGTAAAACATATGTGTATTTACACTCATGTCCGTAAATTATCCTTCATTTACTGACATGAGCGTAAATACACATTGGTTTTTTTTTCTTCTAGTAAACTGGATATCTTTAATGTTACTCTAAAAATATAAGATTATCCAATGAGATTTAAAATAAAATATATTCGAGAAGATAGATATAAAATAGAGAATAAATAAATAATTCTCAGATATAAAATAATTTTATATAAAATATAAGTTTAGATCAAAAATGAAAAGAAACTCCACTTTTTTCCCCTTTACTATTGAAAATTCTTATATGAAATCGTTGCCCTTACTCAATATTTGAGCTATTGAATGTAAGAAAGACACAAAATGAGCTGTGCTTGTGTTTGCATCGTTTAGAAACTCAAATGTGGGTGCCAAAAATGATGCACATATTTGAACTTCTCATCGAAAATTATATTCTTTTAACACAAAGGATATTCCGAAGCGAAATATTTTGCCGACCTATTGTATTCTGATGATGTCAAAAGGAGCGTTACTTATACAGTAAAAGCTCCTCATTCGCGTTTTCACTATTCGCGGATTAAAAAAATGCGACCCAATTCCTATATTCGCGGCCAGAAATTCCCATATTAGCGGATCTAATAAGTAACATACATCAGAATAAAAGGATTCCAACAGGTATCCAACCCGATATCCTTTGTAAAGGCCGTCAAATGGACTCATAAAAAAAGTAAAATAGATCTTATGACAACTTTGCCTAAAGTATGTTGTTAAATGATATCGCCGAGGACTTTGACATAAGCCGCAATCAGTGTTTTTGAGAATGTAAACAAACAGAATGAAAGCACCCTTATGACTCAATGGATAAAGTATATTTGTAGGATGAACGAATAAGAAATAAGGTAGAATTAACGATTAAGAAATGAAAATTGACTCACCTTATCCCGAAGATTCATTTGAATCTGACGCAAAGATGGCAGATCTCAAAGACTATTTTATCCATTTTAATGTAACGATTAAAGATTAGAGCAAATGATACGAATACAGAATGGACGACTCAATGGAATACAATAATCCACCGGAAACATGAATAAGAAAAATGAATAGGCAGGAAATAATAATTTATTATATATTTGTTTTTTTTTTAAATTTTGTCACCAAGGAACGTATCCCCTATAATGCCGTATAAATGACCCTTCCGTATTCACGGTTTCTGTATTCGGGGCATATTTATGGAACACATACCCCGCGAATAAAGAGCTTTTATTGTACAAGCATCATAGTAGCGTTACTTTGACAGGTGTATGCCTAAAGTTCGTAATTAAAGCAAAAAAAGGGCATTTAAAATTTTAAAACAATGAAGATCATAAATATGAATATCAGATAAAAATATTAGATTTGTGCAAAAGACAAACCGACCATTATTAATCTTTATAGAAAAGATACTCATAATAATTGAACATTTAAAAAGGTTACCACTCGAAACATTCTGGGCAAAATTTTTAGTGAATTCAAGTGCTATGCTGAAAACTTTATTTATTTTCTTCTGATTCTCATTTTATCAATTCTTTTCTATTTTAATGTGAAAATTTGCAATTTTATTGCCTTTGTTTATTGTTTGCTTCCTTGAGATCGAGTGGGTATTCTCTAGACTCAAAAATACCTTTCACTTTGATCAACGATTTATAGTTCTGTTACAAGTTGAATTAAAGTATCCGACTACGTTCGAAGAAAATTATTGGAAAAATGGGATGGTTTTAAAACTATGTATTTTAGATGTATTGTCAATTTTAATACAGAATGCAATAAATACAAAAACAATTGTGTGAAAATATAATATGTTTTGAGAAATAGGAAAATGTGTAGTTCATTTTGATGAAATAGAACCAAAACGGTTCACACTCTACACAAAATGGTAATGCAGCCATCCTATTTCTCTTTGCACACAATTTGTAGAATATAATGATGAATGAAGCGACCCAAAATCTAAGAAATATCTTGAGATGCAAAGAAGCTATGGGCAAAAATAGACGTATAAACTTATTTTTTTCTATAAATTCACGACTTAATTTTTCTGAAAACACCTATAAATGAAAAAGTATTTGATCAACAATAAATATTTTGGTTCATTTCATCGCCCGTATAATTTCAAACACACGCTGGAATTTTTACAAAATACCTCTATCAGTTTTTGAGATATCATGTGAACGGTGGAGAATGTTTATGAAAATGAAAGTTTTGAGAAAGTGGAAGTGAAAAACAAATTTTAGCTGAAAAACCGGCGACCCTGGATGACAGGTCAGGGCTTCCTTTTCCTAGGAAAGATAAACTGTTAGAGAAAGAGGAAAGTCTGAACTACAGGAAATAACAATTTAAAAAATTGACCAAAGTGATCAATAATCAGTGTTTTGAACGTAATCGAATACTTTAAAAATAAAAACTTCTTATAACTTGTCGGCAGTTTCTTTTAAAAAAATGCTATTTTCAGATTTTAAAGATGAAGAAAAGTATGAACAAGCTTCTTTTTCGAAATTTATATAGTCATATAAAAATCACAGCATTAATCTGAAATTTCAATTGTTGTTCTAGATGAAGTGCCCATCTGGACGTTTATTATTAATATTTCAAATCTGATTGCCACAGATCTGAATGTTATTTAATATTAGATTCACACACTTATAAAAAAATATAGCAAAAAAATCTCATGTACTTTGGCAAAGTGTTTAAGAAATTCGTTAAAAAGTTAATGTTTGCTGCATACTTTAGATAAAAAATATATTTTCTGTATATTGTAACATTCTGTATATTATATTGTAACTCTGTAACATTCTCTGTATATTGTTTTTATTTTCTGAACTAAAAATATTCGCAAACACGCAAATCAAAGCTAATCACTGAACTCGTATTCATATAAACAATAACTCATTCACAATGCGATGTCAAATACAATTTAAAAAAAAAAAAAAAGGAAATAAAATATTAGCATTAACTCTAATTGATCAGAAAGGGAAAAAATATAATGATTTTGTCAATAATAAATAATTATAACAGATCTCAGGTCTTTGATTGTTTCACAATCCAGCTTAAAATAATGTAAACACACGAGGTTTACGATCCCTTAATTAAATTTCATTCATTTACCGATAAATCAATCACTTGCAACATAAAAGAAAGTATCTCTGATCCAAAACAGCTTGCATTTTTTCTAAAATTGACGCATGTGTCATCTGATGGCCTCGTGATTGTGTCAGAAACGTTTTAAACTGGTAAATGACTTAAATTAATGAAGGCAATTCGTCAGAATTCAGAGAATGTATAATTTCGAAATCAAGTTGTAACTTTAGTTGGCGATAGATGGCCAAATGTATAACAAATTTTTCTAACATTCTGATTTTAATTAGTTGAAATTACCCTTGAATAATTATTCTTTTAACTTGTTTGGTTTATTTTTAAATAAAAGTTGCACGAGATAGGAAATAGCGTTGAGATTTCGAAGGGGAAAAATACATTAGCAGACGATAGATCATTCAAAAGCTATGCAGTGAAAGCCAACTCCAGAATGAAACTACAACAACAGACGACAGATCATTCAAAAGCCATATTGTGAAAGCCAACTCCTAAATAAAACTACAACGGCAGACGATAGATATTTCAAAAGCTATACTGTGAAAGCCGACTCCAAAAAAAAAATACATTAGCAGACGATAGATAATTCAAAGGCTATACTGTGAAAAGCGACTCCAAAATAAAAAAAGGGATAAATCGCTTATCCTGTTGCAGTTTTACCGGTGTGTTGCCTTCAAAAACCTCATTTCATTCAGAAAACAGCATCATGTTGTCACGTGATCGTATGCGTATCTTCTAGTAATGCAAATAACATCGTGGCACTCCGTCCCGAAATGGCAGACTGCACGGGATGGTTGCATGGCAGGTTATGCTAATCCTCCCCCTCTCTTCGCAGCCCTGGCCCACCTGAGGCAGCGGAGGAACGACAGCGGGCCCCTGCACGTACTGCTGATTGCCTACGCCCGCACGGGCTCCTCGTTCGTCGGCGACCTGCTGCAGAGCCTGCCCGACACCTTCTACCACTTCGAGCCGCTGCACTTCCTTGGCAACCCCGTCCTCAACGACAGCGCCCCGGAGGCCAGGGCCCTGCTCGACAGAGTCTTCCGCTGCAACGTCTCGGCGGTGAGCGAATCGATAGTTTCTCATTTAGATAAGTTTAAGGTGTATTATATATATATATATATATATATATATATATATACATGCACACACACATATATATACACTGAAGTGACAAAAGTCATGGGGTGACTGTTAATATCGTGTCGGTCCTCCTTTTGCCCGGCGAAGTGCAACAACTCGACGTGTCATGGAGTCCACAAGTCGTTGGAAGTCCTCTGCAGGAATATTGAGCCATGCTGTCTGTATAGACGTCCATAATTGTGAAAGTGTGGATGGTGCAGGAGTTTGGGCACGAACGGACCTTTCGATGATGTCCAATAAATGCTCGATGGGATTCATATCGGGTAATCTAGGTGGCCAGATCATGCGCTGGAATTGTCCGGAATGTTCTTCAAACCAATCGCGAACAGTTCTGGACCGGTGACATGGGGCATTGTCATCCATAAAAATCCCATCGTTGTGTGGGTACGTGAAGTCCATGAATGGCTGCAAGTGATCTGCAAGCAGCTGAACATAACCATTTCCAGTCAATGATCGGTTCAGTTGCACCACCGAGTCCATGCCATGTAAAAACAGCCCACACCATTATGCAGCCACCACCAGCTTGAACAGTGCCTTGCTGACAGTTTGGGTCCATGGCTTCGTGGGGTCTACGCCACACTCAAACTCTACCATCAGCTCGTAACAATGAAATCGTGACTCATCTTACCCCGCCACGGTTTTCCACTGGTCTAGGGACCAGTCGATATGCTCACGAGCCCAGGAGAGTCGCTGCAGGCGATGTCGTGCTGTCAGTAAAGGCACTCGAGTTGGTCTTCTGCTGTCATATCCCAAGGAAGACAAATTTCGCCGCACAGTCCCATCGGACACGTCCCTCGTACGTCCCACATTAATTCCTGCAGTTATTTGATGAAGTGTTGCGTGTCTATTAACATTGACCATTCTACACAGACGTCGGCGGTCTCGGTCGTTAAGTGCAGGTGGTCGCCCACTGCGCTGTCCATGATGGGATGGGATGCCTGAAATTTCATACTCTCGGCACACTCTTGATACTGTGGATCTCGGAATGTTGAATTCACTAACGATATCCGCAATGGAATGACCCATGCGTCTAGCTCCAACTAACATTCCACGTTCAAAGTCTGTTAATTCTCGTCGTGCCGCCATAAATCACGAAAAACCTGTTCACATGAATAACTTGAACACAAATGAAAGCTCTGGAAAACGAACTGCGCATTTATACTTCTTCGCTGCGATACTACTGCCATCTGTATATTTGCATATTGCTATCCCATGACTTTTGTCACTTCAGTGTTTATATGTGTGTGTGTGTGTGTATTTAAAATTTTAACTTCAAAAATCCTGCTTTTACACGGTAGGTCATTAATATATGTTTTAACTCATTTCAGTGAGAAAAAAACATATTATACTAACTATTAATTAGTTAATTCATATCTTAATATGATAATTAGCCTATTTTTTGAAACACGATTTCTTAGATTCTCATTTGTACAGACACACCATTCTAGCTGGATTTGATGCCTCATATTCGTTTTCATGTGGTTCACCTCAATCAAGTTATAAAAATATGTAGTTTCTTTTATAAAACCATTTTTTCATCATTGATGAACAGAAAAAGCGATATTTTTCCTCTCATTTTAACTTTTAAATAGCTCTTAAAAATGTATTTCTAGATATATAACTTTGATTAAGGCTCAAAACATCCACTGTTTCGTACAGATTATTTCGATACATAAATAATGGTATTTGGTTCATTTCTTGTCTAGTTGTGATTGTTTAAATGAAGCAACAGAGTGGAAAAAATATCATTCTTCATAAAATGAATTTTTAAAAAACCGGAATTAGAGTTTTAAGTGAAAGTACCCCAGGAAAATCCGTCTAACTCGAGAAATATACCGAATATGGACAAAATCTCGGTATCATTTGGAGGCTAAAGAATCAGAGAACATTTTGAAGCAATTAAAAAATATTCGATATTTAGAACGACTTCCGAAGTTTCAAGTGTGTACGAACATCTTAACGTTGCAAAAATGGAAAATCATAAAAGGGGTTCCCTGGCAATCAATGAGGGTTTACCAATCGGGTAATATCTGAAAATGAAAGAAAAAAATCACAGTGATTGAACCCTGTAGTGGCAACTTTTTTTTCATAAAACCTCGAACTCCATACTATAAATCCGTAAAAGGTTTTTAAATTGTTGAGGCGTTTTAAAGAAGCAGATTGATACAAAATTATAAACACTATCCAATTATTTTTGTTTTTAATTTGTTATGCTCTAAAGTATTTATGAATTTTTAATATAATCTTTTCTTTCGGTTTATTACCTTTCTGCTGCTATTTATATGGAATAGTTATCTGCTTTGCCAATCGAATGGACTCATAACTGAATTCTAAGAACGTTAAAAAAAATTAATATAAAATCCTCTCGCCTCGTTGTAACAATGGCCAGCGGTTGTCCTGACGGAACAACCATTTGCCATTGTCCCGTTGTAGCCACGTGATTTTCCGGAAGTAGGCGTGATCTTCTACTGCGCCCAATAGTTAGCCTCGTGTGAACACTCCTTTAAACATAATGCTGCCCCCGAGTATCATTTTAATTCATATATGTTAAATGTTTTTGATCTAAATAGTTTGAGCCGCGGTCACCTGGTGGTGAGGTCTCGACTTCGAAACTGGAGGGCTTCAGGTTCGAGACTCAATCTCATCGAAGAACCGTTGTGTAAGGGGATTTCTTGCGCGTTAAATCTGTCAGGCTAAACGTCCTTCCGCTGGTGTGGTATGAAGAGGTGGGTACAAGCTCAGGTGTCTTCCTCCTGACAGCGGTTAAAAATGACGAGGTCCGTCCCCAAATAGCCCTAGTGTTGCTTCAAAACGGGACGTTAAAATAAAATGAAAAAAACTAAATGCTTTTGTCTCCTTGTAAATCCTGTCCTTCTATGTCATTAAATGAATTTTAACTTAATTGGCAAGATTTATTAGTTTTAATCCCTGATAGAATTTGAATTTCGGTACCCTTAAGGCCATAGAGACAGTTTTATGAATTACTATTTTATCTTTACTTTCTATTTGAATTAATTTATCGTTGAATTATTTCGCCGTATGTTGCATTTTTTTTTGGCATCGTTATTCTTCAACGCAACATTGTAACCCTTCGTCTCAATTCTTTGAATTATAAATAAAATAAATCAACGCAAATGTTTCAAATTTTGGTTTTGGCCTTTGAAAAGACTGCAAAGCAAATAAATGCAATGCTTGCTGCCGTAGTCTACGTCCGCTTTATAGAGAAGTATAAAATACTAAATACCTCAACTCTTGATTTATTTCTATTTATAAATCACGTTATTGCTATAAAATTCTTTTTTTAAATAAACACAGGTTACTTGTATAATCTATTATTATTTGATATTGTATTATATTATCATTTGATGATATAATATTATATCATTGATGCGGTATCGTATTATTCAATCATATATCATTCAACAATATATCATTTGTTGTAGAATAATCAATAAAACAATGAAACTTTATTTCTTATGATTGCGTCTTCCCAAATTTGATGGCGGAAATGGCTTAAAGAGACCTTTATTTTGAGAAAGACAAACTGGTTATTTTGCTGTCCATTGTCTGCTCATCATTTATCATTATATACTGCCGCATTGAAACGAATAATAGCCGAGTTTGCATAGCTGAATGGTTATGATGCTGGACTCCTAGTCAGGTGTTCGAAACCCAGCAGATTTAAAATTTGTTTCTTCTTTTCTTTGGTTGGTTTTTCTTTCATTTCGTATTTCTGAAGATTCTGGACCTTTTTCCCTTTTTCTGGATAAGTGCTCTGAGCTTTTCTTACTGTCTCCAGAAAGGTATTCTGGAACTTTCCTGCTTGTACCAAAGCTGAAGATCTCTCAAACACAGTGTCCTCAGTTCGGAGTCGGGTTAGTAAATGGATTTAACTCTACTTCCCTTTGTCTTGTTGAGTTCTATCTACGTGACAATATACCCGTGATTTATAAGATATATCCATTACAAATATACCCATGATTTACAAGATATATTCATAGATATATTTGTCATTTAAAAGATACATCTATCATTTAAAAGATATATCCATCATAGATATATTGCCGCATGGAAACGAAACATTTACGAGTCTGCATAATTGAATGGTTATGGCTTAGCACTCATAGTCAGGAGATCATGAGTTCGAATCCCAGGACACTTGAAATTTGTTTTTCCTTGATTTCGTGTTCCAGAAGACTCTGGACTTTTCTTACTGTCTCCAGAAAGGTATTCTAGAACTTTCCCTTCTTGTATAAAAGCTGAAGATCTCTCGGTCGCCGGGTTCTTAGTTCAGAGTTGAACTAATAAATGGATTTAATCCTACTTCCTGTGTCTTCTTGAGTTCTGTCTAAGTGATAATATTAAGTACGAATCAACTTTTAAAATGCTATAAAAGTAAATTATGTGTCATCGTTATAGAATTATTCGTTTAAAATATAAGCTTTTTTTAAATTTAATTAATTTCTAATCAATTTTCCTTTAATTATTCCATGACGATTAGCATATCAGTGAAATCACTTCACGTTTAAACATTTAGAGTTTAATTTTAATTATCTGATGTAACGATTAAAACGATTATGAACTATTATAGTTTTATAATGTAATGAATTAGAAGATTTATGATCCAATAAATTAAGCTTATTCAGTAGTTTAGCATAGCAATAAGAGTGTTCGATTCCATTTTTAACATTTCTTTTGATAAATGTTGCCTTTTAATATTTGTCTCGTATATATCATTAATATTAGAAAAGAGAAACACACACATTTTTTCCTCTTTATTGTGCAATTTGACATTCATAGAACAGATGTCAGAGCATTCTGATGTTTTCTGTAATGGTTATCAATGATTATTACTGTTGTAACATTTCCCGTCCCCCTTTAGTGATAAAATAATTCCGCCAGATGTGTTGCCTTTGTGTTTGCTAGACACCTTGAGATAACTCGATGTTGCAGATGCTCTCCTTTCGGGACCTGAGGCAATTATAGCTGAAAGAACACACGTGGAAATTCCTCGCCCTGAAGACAGTGATAGTGCTTACAGAGACAATGAAACATTCAAACATCTGATTGCCGAATTTCCTAATTGCAAGTGGACCCCATGTTCCTGATTTTTCGGCGCGCCTTCATTGCGTTCCGACGACGGACTGACGCCACGGAAAGAGCCCTTTTGCTGGACATGATTGGCCGGAAGAGAGGACCAGTAGTCACTGGAGAACAAGAGGAGGGGATTTTCGCTAAGATAAAATAGGCAGAGGTTTTTGGAAAGAGGAGCAGGGGTGTTTGTGCTCCGGGAAAACCCCGGAATTCCGGGGATTTTGAACTTTGATACCCGGAAATTCCGGGGATCGTCGTTCAAAAGGAAGTAGGAATAATAATGAATTATTTATTTAGATCTGGGTAATTTTGTTAGCTTTGAAAGCAGAAAACGCAAGGTCAATGTGTGTGGTGAAAACTTTTCCTTTTCTCCAAAGGCAGTGATAATGCGTGAAAAGGAGGAAAAAACTTTTTTGTTCTTTTCTTATTGCGAGTTATGACTCATTCTCCCGGCTCTCGGACATTCTCTTCTGGATTCTTTTCGGCAAGTAGGCGCGGCATAAAAAAAAAGGGAGAGACTTCGTTCGACCAGATGTGCGATCACGTGACTCTGGGTTCAAAGGTCTTATCTCTCCTGGCGTGCGCCAATAAGTAGAGAAGGGGGATTTTTCGCCGTATTAGCTATTTGTCATTGATCGCTTCGCAACTTTTTTTCTCCGCTGTGTAAAATTTTCATTTCATTTATTGATGCATTTGTAAATTTTTCGTTTCGTTTATCGAAATATTTTTTTATTTATGTACGCAAGAGAATTTCACTATGAAATTTCTCGATATATATAATGATATTATACAGTTAGAAGAAGGTGTCCGGAATGCATTTAGGTGGAATTGGATTGAACGGAGAGATGGTAATGGGGATACCATCGGCACATGGTGCAAGAAAATAAATGTTGCTGGACAAGCATATTGTATTTTTTGTAACTCACTGCTGAAGTATGGTGGGGAAGGATTCAAGGCTTTCACAAATCATTCTAAAACTGTGACGCACATAAAATATTCAAAGTGCATTAGACATTCAATGACTTTAAGTAATTATGCTAATTCAAAAAACACTGATGACTTACTGGAGACGGATGCTCGGCCATTGGATATAGTGACAAGAAAAGCACGCCAAGAGATATTAATAACTTAGTTTATCGCCGAGAATTCTCTTTCTTTCAATGTAGCTCCCAATTTAATTGAACTCTGCAAACAGTTGAGCCGCGATCAGACGGCACTAAACTCGTTGGAAATGTCCAGGACTACTGCATGTTATAAGATGAAATATGGGCTCACAAAAACTATTGAGGAAAATATCATTAAAACTTTAATGGAGACTCCATTTTCTCTACATTTGGATGAAAGTACTAGCAATGCTCAAGAAAGTATACTGGAATTTATGACAACAATCAATGAAGTTGTAGTTCATCATTATGCATCTCTAAAGATGGAATCTTGCAATTAAGAAGCTGTTGTTAAAGCACTTGTTAATACTATTGAAGATAATAATATTCCACGGGCAAACTTAATTAGTGTATTAATGGATTCATGTAACACCATGCGTGGAAAAAAAAAGGGTGTTAAAACCAGACTACGATCAAACAAAGCACCCCACTTATTAGTAGATATTGATGGTGATACATGTCACACAGCTAATAACTGTTTTGATAGATACTTAGAAGATTTGTTTGATGACATCTATTTTGATATAAAAAGCTGCAATAAAAGAGAAAATTTTTTCAAAATCTGTGAATCCCTTGCCATTAAAAAACTTAAGCCCTTGAAGAGACCAGACCATAGGTGGGTGTACATTTTATGTGTTTTAGAAAGAATCAAAGATCTGTGGGATGCTCTTATTGCATTTTATTTTCACTGCTGGGATAAAACTGATAAAGGGGATTATTTTTCTTATGTTGAAACTGTATACAATAAAAGAAATATTTCTGCAGCTCAGAAAAAAATTGTTGAAGGGGTGTATTCTTGCTTGCATTCCCAACAACTCACAAAGGATGCTTTAGCTTGGAAAAAAAAGAATACTAAATGGGTTATTTGTTATGCAAAACAAAACTTTATTGCGTATGGCATTATATTCAGCAGTATTACCAGAGTTCAACCCATATATTAAATTATTTGAAACAAAAAAAACCAATGCTTCATTTAATACATTCCAGTGTTTATAAATTGATGGCAAAATTTTTCTCTTTTTTTATGAAGCCATAAAATATAGAGTGCACATCTTATAATGATTTATTAAAGGTTGATGTCACAAATCCAGAATTCCATCTACCTAGCAAAGTA
The DNA here is from genome assembly GCA_026543055.1 of Argiope trifasciata. NCBI lineage: Eukaryota > Metazoa > Arthropoda > Arachnida > Araneae > Araneidae > Argiope > Argiope trifasciata. The sequence continues at coordinate 505,459 of JAPMOQ010006034.1, forward strand.
ATATTTACTGGTGCAGAAGCTTCCACTCTCCTGAAGAAATTATCAAAAAATCATCCAGTAGCAAAAGAATTCCAAATTTCTCTGATGAAAGCTTATACTAATACAGCACAGCATATGAAACAGAAATTACCCCTTAAAAATTCATATGTAATTAGTTTTACAGCATTAGATTCAGAGCTAAGAGGTAAAACCAGTACAATATTAGCTTTTGAAAAATTATCTTTTATGTCCCATATTTTTAGTGATAATGAAAAGTCAAAAGTAGAAGCTGAAATAAAGTTATACCAGAGTGATATTGATATCACCAAAGAAATGCTCTACACATCTGATGAAAGTGGAAATCAACTCAAGTGTACAATCGATTAATATTGGTCTAAAGTTTTTAATTTAAAAGAGGATTTCACAAATGATTATTAGTATCCTACATTGGCTAAATTGGTCAAAGCCTGCCTTAGCTGCTTCCATGGCCCATTAGTGGAAAGTGCATTCAACTTAATGGATACACTTTTCACTGACTATAGAACCTCTCTTAAGATTGATTCCCTAGATGCAGTGCAGATTATTTAATATGATTTAATGGCTTCTAAAGAAACCTCATGTGAAAAATATGGCTCAAAAAATCCAATGACTGATCCAATTCACAAAGATCTCTTACTGAATATGAACAGAAGTTAGAAATCATATCAAGAGGAATTAAAAACATGTATTTCAGATGAGTCACCTATAAAAGTCTGTGAAAAACCTTCTACATTAGCAGAAAAGCAAACTGCTTCTACCTCTGAATGTGCAGTTCTCGAGGAAATTTCTTCAACTGTAAATGAGGAAAGTAAAAGTCAACCTTCCTGCAATTATGAAGTTCACCACAAAAGAAAGACAAGCCAACAAACATCAGAAAATAAAAAAAGTAGCAGAAATTAGATAATTTTTTAAAATAATTAATTCAGGTAATTTAAAATATTTACATAAAATGTAGTAGTTTATATGTTTGAAAATTTATGGTTATTAATTTTGCAAAAAAAGTAATTCATTGAACTTTTATAATTGGGTCTTTCAATACTTCATAATTGTAATTTTTCATTTCTCCCCCCCCCCTCCCTTCTCGAAACTCCAAAATGCCGGTAGTAAGTCTGTAAAAGTTTCAGGGGATTTTTTGGGGTCCCACAAACACCCCTGGAGGAGACGGGTTTCTGGGATACAGCTGGAGTACGCCCACGAGTCCGGAAGATTTGGAGCGCCGCCTGAAATGATCGCTGACTGACCAACCCGCGAATTCCCAGTGGTGTGATGTTTACGATTTGATGGAGAACTGATCTTCAAGTAAAACCCTTCAACTTCGACGGTTGTGGTGCAACAATTGAATCAAGACAAGAACGAGTTGTTCTTTGTAGATATGTAGGGCTGTAAAATAAAGAAGTGTCTAAAAATTCTGAGTACTCTTTGATCTATCGAGATCAAGACATTACACTGTAAAGAGACTGAACTGATCTATTTTTTGTTATGGTCATCGCAATTTTAGGAAAAATTACAACTGTTGCCAGATGCAAATAATAAAATCAATGGGCAAGTTGGTCACAAGAGTCA
>JAPMOQ010006034.1:507049-519908 GCA_026543055.1 Argiope trifasciata
CAAGGTTTAGCTTGTAGGAATTTTGCTCTTTAAAATACAAATGATTCTCCTAAATATAATTATTTCCTAAATTATTAATGATGCTGTGTAATTTCCTTAAAATATCTATTTATTATCACGCAATCAAAAATATTTTCAATTGAAGACACAAGAATATTGAAATGTATGGATTCCAATATGGTTGAATATTGAATGTATGGATTATGGTTTTATGCATATTCAAATTATCTTTTCTTTGTGCTTGTAATGTGTATCAAAATCAAACTCTCTTTTCATCTTACAAGAAGTATTATTGATTGATATGTCTCTTATGTTTTCAGATTGATGGTTTCTTGAAGTGGCAACGCAAGCATAAAGGCTACATGAAATTCAAAAGAAGCTTCAACTACTGGAAAGAATGCTCCAAAAAGAACTTGTGCTACAACGGCTCCTACATCGACAGCTACTGTCGCAAACACGGGACAGTAGTCATCAAAACGATCCGCTTGAAGTTGCCAGATGCAGCAGAGCTCTTCATCACCCATCCACACCTGAATTTAAAAATCGTCTATCTGGCCAGGGACCCCCGAGGCTCGATAAACTCCAGAACAAAATTCCCCGTGTCCCAGTGGTGCAAACGAGACCCCATGTGCATTAACCCATCTCACTTCTGCTCCGCTCTGAGCGAAGACCTGAAAGTCGTCTGCGCTCTGTCCAAAGAAAGACCCGAGGACTTCATGGTGCTGCGCTATGAAGATCTGTCAATCGACCCCTTCACTACCTCCACTCGCCTGGTGGAATTTCTGGGACTCCAATCCGTACCAGCGGACACCCGCGCTTTTCTCAACTCTCATACCTCTGTGATAGGCAACGTCAGGGAGAAGTACCGACCCCAGGGCTTGGACTATCCCTATTCGACGTTCCGAAACTCTTCTATAACAGCCATGTCGTGGAGATCAGAAATGTCTTTCAAAAGAGTAACTCTTCTGCAAACGACATGCCAGACTGCCCTCAGAGGACTGGGCTATCATGCCTACTCGACCGCAGCTTCTCTGCGTTCCAACCTTAATTTCGACACCAATGTTGACGATGCGGTTAGCTCATATTGTTCAACAAATGCCTAAGATGTTGCATGTTAATTTATTTGAAGTCACAAATATTTTTGTTATGTATTGCACGCGATAGAGTGATAAGTCTTTATTCAATTCCAACCTTAATTTCAATACCAATGCCAACTATGCAGTCCGCTCATATTGTTAAGCAAATGCTTAGGATTTTGCATGTGAATTTATTTAACGTCACAAATACTTTTTGTTATGTATTGCAGCCGATAGAGTGAACACTGTTTATTCAATTCTGTGAACACATTCAACAGTTTTTGATTTGTTTATTCAGTCCATTAAATTGCCTAGATTTTGTTGAAAATTCCAATGGCCATTTTGAATGAACATTTTAAATTTAAGGTATCGCGATTGAAATTGTACGCTGATTTGATAAGAATTGATGACTTTTAATTTAACTTTTTTTTCTCTATATATAACATGAAGGATGAAGATCGCATGATTCAATATTTCACTAAAAAAGTCTTTCTATTCTGTGGAGATTTAAAAAGTATATCAAATATCCTGAAAACATAAATAACTTTTAAACGAAATAGAAAATATTACATTGTTCTTTCAATATCCAATATTTCCTTAGACTGAGAAAAAAGGATAACTTCCTATTTTACCCCCCCCCCAACTATGAAAATTAACATCGTTTACAAGAATTTAAAAAGAATCACAAATAAGAAAATTAATTAAATTATACTTCTTTTAATTTCTAATTAATTTTTAAAAAGGGGATTATATTACAATCTGTTGGAAAATTAATTAAATTACAGTTCTTTAAATTTCTAATTCATTTTTTAAAAGGGGATTATATTACAATCTAATGGTAGCATTCCTTTCATAAGATTTAATTATTTAACTTTGTTTGTTCATATTTTTACTTAATCAGATTTCAACAACTACACTCATTCGTTAAAAAATGAATCCATTTGAAGAAAAGTTTTATCGTTTCATTTTTAAAAAAAAGGATTTCCCAGAATTTTTTGCAATTATAATCGTTTTCATCGTTTCCGATGTATTAAGCCGCATAAAATTTAAAAAAAAAAAAAAAAAAATTGCTGAGAAGCTACGAATCTTCGTAATCTTTTTGCTGAATCGTTGTTCTGCTTTTTACATTCTATTTATTTGTGAAACAAAACATTAATTAATATTATTCATAAATTATTATTTCTAAAATGATTTATAAAAATCCATTTTGCTTTCTCTTGCAGTTCAGTGATATTTTTCTCCCAGCTAATACGTATCTTAAATTACAATCGCACCTGAAAAAAAAGTAGGAATCAACTCAAATGCCCACAATTTTGGGCAATGAATGTATCAATTGTTGCCATTTTCGGCTTTAAAAGCTCCCATTTATATTCGACTTAATTTAATTCATTTGTATTCGCATTTCAAATTGAAATTCTTTGGATATAATTAGGAAAAATAGAGTTATTTTAAATTTTAAAAGACTTTTGAGCCAATTTACATTAAGTAAATAAAAATTAACTGTGCCTTAAAAAAAGCATTTTTTTGTCAACTTTGATTTTAATGTAAAAACACTGAATAATAAGTAACTTTATATTGGATTATACCTTTCTTTGAATATATTTAAATGTATGCGCATAATGAAATTATCGGTGTATGTGTCATCTTGTTGAGTATTGCCTATTTTACAAAGCTGTTGCCATTTGTAATCTAATTAATAATACTCCTCAAATAGTATAAAGGATAGAGCAGCGGTCTTGGAGCAAACATAAATTTGGTTTCAGAACATTTCACTTATAATATGTCTTCTCGATATTCGAAGGAATATTTAAGTTCTATCTAATTGTTGTTAGAAATCAACATCTGTACCTGTAGTAAATATTTTCAAAGTTTTATCGCTCTGTCTGCAATTATTTAATGAAAGATTTTATCTCAAATTTTATTTTTGTTATATTATGTTAATTTGCTTATGTTTGATGTTTTTTAATACTGATTCATCTTTAACACTAGATTGCCTAAGGCAGTCATTTTGACTGCTTTTCAATTTCAGTTAGAAAAACAATCCTGTATATTATGACACAGATTCTTAGAATTTTGTGACTTTTGTGTACAACATATAAATGCGTTTATTAATCATTGTAGTTGTCTTCCCCCCCCTCTTTCATTTCCGGTTTTTGCATGTGTGTTATACCTGTATTGCCTAAAAGCAGTCATTTTGACTACTTGGAAAATTTTAAATAATCGAATGACTTTTATTATTGAATTGAGTCCATTTCTTATAAGAAATCGGAGCCAATCTGATGATATGAAATCAGATCGGCTCCGATTTCGGATTACAGTTAATATATTTTTTGATTACCGTCACTTGTTCGTTACTTGTCATTCGAATCTTTATGCCAGGCCTGCCATCAGAAAATGAGGACCCACTAACATCAAATACAACATATTCTAACAAATGAAAATTTTGTCAAGTTTGACTTCGCGACAAAAACAAAACAAGTTATACATGTGAAAAATGTCAAAAGTATGTTTACGGATGATGTACACTTAAAAAGATTTCAGCATACATTTGCTTAAAATGTACAAATAATGAATAAATTATTTTTTGTTCCAAATGAAGTAATTTTTTTTATTGTTAATGCTTACTCATAAATTGCTATATGACCGTAAATAAAATGAATTACAAACAAATTTCTTTACACATTAGTTATTCTTTCACAATGCAGTCGTTTTGACTGCTTTTGGGGCAATATAGGTATGCACTAAGTCTCCGTCTTTCGAGTGTTAATCTATATGTCGTGTATCCGAACATAACTCTCTAGACATCACCCTCAGATACATTTGAGCTTCTTATAATACAACAGAAATAAGCAAGTGCGTTGAAATTTGGATTTTGAAGACATTTAATGGAAAAAAGTCTTTCAAGTGTTAATTTCATAATAATATTTATAGAATTGCAAGATTAAATTTGTTTATTTGTGACATTTATAACCAATAAATTTTTTGTTCGAAAAATTTCTAACCACGGGTTGATTGAATGAATGTTAAAAAGTGATTTTAAAAAATCAGTGATTGGATTACTGAAGAAATTCGCAAAAGAAAGATTATTTTTTTATTCTTTTCATAATTTTGCGACTCAGTATTATTTCTAGTCAAATTTGAAATATTAATTATAAATTATTTGTTTATGTTACACTTGTTGCTGTTACATTTTATTTTAAAATGATTGTGTAACAAATAATGTTATTGTCATTTATATAGTTTGTTCTATTCTCAGATGTGAGAAAAAATATTTTGTCATTTGGAACAAAATATTTTATTGTCTTTTCAAATGACTTCAATGTATCCATTTCTGTGTGATTGAAATAAATGTTGAATTGTTTTGCTTTCTTACGACTTTTTTCTTTTAAATACAAAAGCTCGCTTATGAATGGACCATAATTTTGATGGAAGTAAAACTAGTAGATTTTCGTGCAATCACAGCTCACGTGCAAGAGAAAAAAGCTTCTAAAGGAAAACAGTAAAAATTTTTTACAGCAAAAAATAAAGAAAAGACATTAACAATTAGGACAGGACAGGCTATTTACAATGGAGTTAAAAGTATAACATTTAGATGACACCAAGGGTGAAGCCTAATCGAATGTGCCATGGCAAAACTATGTGCCACCGTTGCGTATTAAATAATCATGATATCGTAATGAATGACTCCCTTTCTCTCCGTCTGCCGAGAGAATGCTCACAGTTAGCTTTTCTAAAACTTGGCGTCACGAGTCTTAGACTTTGGATCAAGGATGCTAGTAGAACCCCTGGCGTCATCTATTACAATGAAATAAAACTAAATATTGCCTCTAATTAAATCTCTACATAAATAGAATGGTTTCCTGGAAATAAATTAACCTTTTTACTGAAAAAAATATAACTGACAGGATGGTTGAGTTGAAATTTTATAAAAACTATATTTTTAAAACAATGGTTTCTTTACAGAAAACCTGTGTTTCTGCAATGATGTGAATATTTTACCTCTTCAATCTAATTGTCACGAGTCTATTTGAATATAGAGTAAAAGAGTAAATGAGTTGAGTAATTACATCTACTGTTATTTCCTCTCCGTGTAAAATTCTAATGATTTCGATTCGAAATTATTTCACGAATGGGCTTATTTCCATAAAAAGACTTTTTTCTATGGAATAAAGAATATGATTCTCGTCCATATAAGCAAAGAACTGCAAAGTACTTAATACACATTTTTAATACGCTTGAAACAAGAAATAGAAGAGGGTCATTTTGGGTCATTCAGGGTCATTTTGCTCTTATCCAGAGTCGGCCCTCTCCTTGAAGAACCCGGGTGCAAGAAACCATTTGGGGCCTTAAAATTTTTTGCAAGGTAAAAAAAAAATAATAAAAACCTGAGCATTTGCATATTTCTTTAATAATGCGCGTTTTTGTTTGTGCTATTAACTACTCCGAGAAAATTATAATTTTCCCATTTCTTTTTCGATACTTTGTATTGCAAAAGCGTTTAAGCATTATGCCTGACCGAATATAATCCACTATTTAATTTTAATTTGCTGAAAGAGAGTTCATCATTTAGTATAATTTAGTCACTGGCGATGTCAAGGATTGAAAAAGATATTACATTAGGCATAGACAAAAGTAGATAGCCGATGATTTAAGAGTCCATTTGAACTCGGCCTCGACTTGCACGGCGCTCTGTCTTCACATGTCTGAAGGGGATTTCCTTACTCATGAATGAACTTTTCCCGCCTTTTTATAGATATCACGGCGATCTTTGCCTAATAAAGGCGCCAGTCGATGCTCAACCAGACACATGCAAACAAGCTTGTAGATTTTCAGTATGTGTAACTTTATTATTGTTCAGAGCACTGTTTTAATTTTTAATCACGGTGGAGGGCCCCTCAGTACCGGGGCCCGGGAGCATAACACCTCCCAGATGACCGGACCTGCTCTTATCTCAAACAACTTTTGTATTTAGGAAATGAAACAGAGGATTGCACCAAAAAATCCGAATTCAGACTGAAAATTCCTGTTCTACAAGCTCAGCAAAAACAGACAAGAATTTTTCTTTCTTGTGAACTAAGCTTCATCTTTCAAATGATGACGAATGAGGAAAATTTTTCATTTTTCGGAAATTCGGGAAATACGAAGATCTGTGCAGATATAGCGAGCTGAAGATGAATGATTTAAACTTGCTTTTGGTTCAGAAACGTCGTTCGTGGAGAATCAGTCGATTCCATTAGTTCATAAACTCGTGAAGGATCTAAAAATTCGCACATTCGTTCCCATTTCAATGCATCAAACTGGGGAATTGCTTATTTGAAATGAGTAGTTTTAATCATAGCGTGACATAAACTACACGCGTCTAAATGCTGAACATTCACACCCGTGCAATACAAGGAATAAAAACTTCTAAATTTTTGGGTCAGGAGGAGTCAATACTGTTACGGATTTCCTATCCTTAAATCAGTCGGGTTCTTTATACCTTGTATAGGGGGTGTGTATGGCGTGAGAAGATGATAATGACACACAGACAATGATCAGTCTTTTAGTAGAAGACACAACACAGGCGACATTCATTTACAGACGAGACGAACACACAGCAGCACACAGTAACGACAGTAGCTCACAAGTAGTAATAATATCCGCAGCACTGGCTACAGTATTCGATGCTGCTTCCTCAACAGACTACAAGGCACACGGCTCAGTGCACATTCGCGCAGCACATTCGTGGCTTCTTCACTATCCTCTGGACTCGTTATCTAACGTCGATTCCGACCACTCTGTTCTCAGCTTGAAACTGTCGCCCTTATATAGTCCTAAGAGGCGTGGCTAGAAATGTCTCAACCCATCAGGGTGTATCTGGACGTATCTCGGTTCTTAATGAACGAATCGGGAAATTTTCAAAGTTTAGAGAATTATCCATTTTTTCGCCAATTTTGTCGCCAAGCTCTGTGATTATTTCAAAGAGCATCCAGTACAGAATACTGTCAATCATTCTTTCCAGTGAAGGAACCAATTATGCTCGAAAGCAGCATCACAGACTCGTAACATTCGTAACAATACCATTGGACATTGTCTGATTCCTCACAAAAAAAAATTCCTCAGTTTGAATCTTTGCCTGAGGGAGACATTTGAAGAAGTCTTCAGGCCGGATTCCTTTTCTATTGGTTGTAGTTTTGATTCGGTTATGTTCCTTTTTATTTGGATTACATTGATAATTTTTAGATTCTTCTGTATTTTAATAGTAGTTGCATTAGCGCTCACTAAATACAATGATAGGTTTTTCTTTAAATTTTAATCTTGTTCGAATATGAAATGATTTTTAGTTTCGTTTACTAAATTATTTTAATTTAGATTTGTTTCATAAATAGGTTTTATTTCAATTTGCTTTTATTTTTGTTTACTTTTTCTATTTTAATACCAAATAAAATTTTAATTTCAATTCCAACATAATTAGTTTCGGTTTTTCGAAATAATTTTTTATTCATGATTCTGGATATTGGTTTTAATTATTTAAGGCTTTTATGGTTGATTACTTATATATATATATATATTGATATAAAAACGCCGATTTTCTCTGATGTGGGCCATCTGTCTGGGCACCAAATAAATGCGAGAAAAATATTGAAATAATTAATCGGAATTCATGCATATCACATTTTTCTGCGGTTAAAAATTTACAGTTCTTATTTAGATTGTTTGTGTCTGAAAACCAGAAATTTCTGTTATTCTCTATTCTAAAGAAAACAACCGAAAAATAGCAGAATTTTTAACTAAATAGTCAAACATATCGCACCTAATATTACATATTTTTCGTGAGATGAAAAATCTCAGCATCTATTTGGTGAGATCACAGTTTGAAGTTGTGTAATATTTGTGGATTTCTATGGATCCAATATTCACGATTTCGAAATTGGATTGAATATACATCAAAATAAAAATAAAAAAATATTTTTAAAAACATTTATTAAAGCTGTTTGCATATATTGCCGTAATGTATGGACGAACTATTTTCATAGCACACCTATACAAACTCTTAAGTAAAAACTGTGTATTACTTGAGTATACTGAATTTTAAGCAATCAAATCTCCTCTAACAATTTTACTTAATTTTCCTTGTAATCAAGCCTTTAACCCAGAGGTTCCCAATCTTTTTAGAGCTGGCGCCCCCTTTTCTAATGAATATTTCAATATCGCCCCCCCCCCTCCCACTCCAGATAAATAAGAGCGTACATAATGCATGGTAAAAACAAGAATTAAAAACTATTCTAAAAGATAGAATATTGTTGGAATTGAAACGCTTCTGAATATCTTTACTTAAAAAAAGAGGAATAAAAATTGTAGCTTGCCTGCCATAAGGACAGGCAGGGATTTTGATGATACGAATTAATTCATAATAAACTAATCAAAATCATAAGAGTCCAATCAAAACGCATACTTAATTATATTAAAAAGTATTTTTATTAAAATTTAAAGACATCGAATTTCTAACTGAACTAATGAGAAGGCTGAATTTGATGCATTTTAAGGAGCTTGTTCATATCAGGCTCGAATTCACTTAAAAACAATCATAAGTCGCCGCGCTCAGTAGAATGGAGCCGATTTCTCTTTTTCGTTACCAATGTTGCCTCAGCACTGAATCCACATTCTACTAAATATGACGAGGGGAATGCTATCGGAAGTCGTTGAACAATCGACCCTAATCCTGAATGCAATTGCGAAATAGATTTCAGCAGCCAAAATTCTTGATAGCCATTCTTGAATTTAATTTTTAGATCCTCATTTGTCGTCAGTTCAATTAGTTCTTCTAACTGAGGTGAGGCTGCTGTGTTGACATTGGGAAAATGATCCAAAACCCTGTCTGGTATGTCAATGCTGAAAATGTCCTGGAATCGCTCCTTGAAGTTATTGTACACTATATTTGGTTAATCCTCTAACGCCCCTTTATGCCATATCAACGACCCCTAATTTTTTCTGAGTCTTTTACCCCCTGAAAGCCTCAAACGACCACAAGGGGGCGTTATCTCCCACGTTTGGAATCTATACTTTAACCGGTTCTCGATAACGAGGAAGACACGACCCCTATGCCAGGACGACGGCTTTTTAAAATTTTCCTGTTAAATTCGAAAATATTGCTTTTGTTTTAAACTTTTTTATAAAAAAAATGCGTAAATGAGCAAACTTCGCAAAACTATTCGCAACTCATTTTATTTTCATATCGTTCATAAGAAATCGTGTTATATTTTCTAAACTGATTTAAATGTAATATATTTCTGTATATTTATGTTCTTTTTCCATTTCGCACATTCTAACCCTTTGACCTTTTGGAACGTAGAAAGTCGTCCCAACGAATCTATCGAAAACCGGCTGGAACGTAGGAAGTTGCTCTCCACAAACTGTTTTGAAACCGGTTTGAACGTAGGAAGTTGCTTTCCGTGAATTGCTCTAAAACCGGCTTCAACGTAGAAAGTCGTCAGTGCTTTCCCCCTTTAAAATAAACGAGGTGGGTCATCTGCTTGTGAAGGTCATTTTGTGGTTTTCGCTGACAGTTAGAATTTGGGTGGTCCCTCCAATTAGGGGAAAGAACTCTTGAGAAGGGGAAATAACGTTCGTCGTCAGAATTCACGATTGCAGGATCGATCGGTGATATGAACTGCATACTTCATTATTGATCTGAATATTTCATAATTTCACCGTGGATTTAATTTCCAAATGAAAACTATTATGCTAATTAAAAATAGGGAATCCCTTATATTTACATGTTATAAACATGAAACTATTAATGATTGTGATTTGAATGATGTGTGAATGAATGATCGCAAAAACGGGTTTGAATTTTCTGCACTTGGCTGATGAATTATTTAAAAAATACATTTGCACTTTTAATAATACTCTTATTAAAATGAGGTAAAATACATTAAAAAAAATCCTTATATAAATTTGTTTTCCTTTCAATTATTAAGAGAGACAAATATTTATTTATAAATATAATTTTAACTACTGCTTAAGTTGTGTATGTAGATTTTGGCCTAGCTTTTAATATGTAATTAAAGGCTATTTGAAAACTTTGAGACCTAATTATTTATTTATTATTGCCTAGAGTGAACTTTTACTAAAATGTTTTTAATTATATTTATAAAGATTTTTATTTAAAGTATCTTGATAAATGTAGTTATTATTTTTTTACAGCTTAATAGTATTTTTTATTTTACTATTTTAATACAAGCGTTGTTAACTGCTTTTTAAAAATCATATTTATATCTTTTTTTGGGGGGGAGGCTCGGGTAGGAAAAAAATCCTTTCTTTAGTGAATATTGTTTTTAGAAATTATATATTTAAAATATATATTTAAATTACAAATATGTATTTAAAAGCTCTTTAAAAAATCAAACCACATTCAATTAGCCAGATGTTTTGTATCTAGTGACGGGCTGCAAAAAACGTAAATAAAAAAAAACAGTAAGGACTATTAAAAATAAGAACTATTAAAAGCATTTAGCATATGATAGGAAGAAAATATATTTAATAAATAGAAAACTATTAACCTTTTCACGATGGGGCGCCTTTGTTTCAGACGCGCGCTCAGGGCGCAGCGGAAGTGAAAGGAATCACGCTACAGGACGGGGGTTTTGCTCCACTAGGCCTAAGTTTAGAAAAAAAAATCGCAAATAATTAAGTTTAAGTCTTACCACCATAATTTTTGGGAGTGTTTTAGATTATTACGTAATTTGTCTTATAGCATTAAAACTAGACTTTAATAATGTTTTTTTTTCAATTTATAAAAAAATATATATAAAAAAGTTTGCTTACCTTGAGAAATAATTTTTGAAATTGCTATTTCAATTATTCCAAAATTTTAATTGACAAAACACATTAATATACTTTCACATTAATAAAAAATATACGACAAGTGCTATTTACAAAAAGAAATAATAAAATTTAAAATGAAGACTGAGTGTGAAAATCTCGAAGCAGAGAGAAACACGAAGTCCTACGTTGCATGATTTGCTAGTTGGTTGTTGCATCGCTAGTTGGTTCATTTACCACACGAGTATATTCATCCTCTGATAAATAACGCTTCCTCGCCATAATAATCTAGAGTCAAGGATTTCCGAAATAACAAGAGAAGTGCACAAAATATATCCGAAAGCAATACAAACTGATGCTAAAACCCTAAAAGACCCCACGAAAACAAACAAAAAAAAGTGTTCAGAGAGCTATTAGAAGCGAGAATGCTTACATCACGTGGAAAGTTAAAGAGCCGAGCTGCGTTTTTTACATTACGATTTCCCCGCTCCCCAGCCACAGCCGAAAAGCAAAATACCAAAAACAGTCAGAATATCAACAATCTGAAGAATACTAAAACTACGTTCAGTTTAAATGTAATGGACACAGAGTGCCATTTAGTTGCTATTAAAAATGGTTTCAGCTTAAAATGCATATCTGCACTGCCCGTTCTCCAGGAGTGCAAGGGTGAACCGCCTCACATGCGTCCGTAAGAAATGTATATATGATTCGCCCGTTGCGAAAAGGTTAAAGAAACATTTATTTATTTTCTACAAAACTCGATAATGAGGGAAGTTAATTGATTTTGCTTTGAAGAATGGAATGAATAAATATATCTGAAATTATTGTTAGAATTAAAACAGTATTAGTTATTTAATGAAATGAAACAAATACATTAAAATAATTATAATTTTCAGATATATTCATTGCACGATTTCTAATTCTTTGAGCGTATTATAGGGCTGTGGATTCAAAACTTAATAATGAGTACCGATTTACGTGCATACTTAAAAATTAAAGTCAAAGTAAAGTAAAAAATTTCTACCTAACAGATGACACAGTTATCTATACTTTTAATAAAGCTCAATGTGTGTGTGTGTGTATGTTGGCGCTCTACAGACCAGACCGTTGGACCTACAGCTACCAAATTTGGTACATGTATACCTTGGAGGTTGGGAATGTGCACCTCGGAGCCCTTCTTTCGAATTTTTAATTAGAATTTGAATTAATTAAAATTTAAGCAAAATTTCGACGATTTTTCTCTATAACTTCCGAAAATATTATCGCACAAGCATGATTTTTACATCAAATTAAAGATTAAAAAATTAGCTTTCTAATGGTATCTTTGTTTTAATGTATAACGTAAGCTTCTATTTTTAACGAATTTTTAAAGAAATATTTTAACCATGTTTTACAACAATATATTTTGGACAAAACAATAAAATTTCATCTGCACGAGCACGTCAAGGGGGAAAAATTAGGTTTTATGAGCATGTTGCCATCCTATTGACGGAAGTTCAAACTAAAAAAAACAACTATCATTACAAATTAAATCTAAAGAAATGCAACTTTTAGCACGTGACTGGATAAAATAAAAGAAATATAATATGTGACATTTTCTAAAATAAATAATGAACGATCAAAGAGAAAAAAATAGCTTTTATTAAACTGTTGAAATCATACTGACAGAAGTTCAAATTAAAAAATAAATCAACTATGACTGCAAATTAAATTTAAAAAATGTAACATTCACCACGTGATTGGATGAAATTAAGTAAATATTAAATGTTATGTTTTCTAAAAAAGAAATACAAGACAAAGGTTTCTATGATCGTTTGCAACATCTATATCATTAATTTAGTAAATCAGTGTTAAGTGACTTTCGAAGTTTAAGTATATCTGGCAGAGAAATTATAAAGAGAGCAAGGCGCATAAGTATTTAATTGAAAGTCTTAGACCCCATTACTCTTGGCGAACCAGCTGGTCGCCAAAGGCGTCTA
>JAPMOQ010006034.1:528007-560138 GCA_026543055.1 Argiope trifasciata
TGGAACATTGCGATGTTTGGCGTGTGGACATTTAAGTGTTGGAATTCTCTAACAATTCAGCCAAACAACTGAACCAGCAAGCAACTGATTTTAATCTTTCGTATGCTATACTATACAAGTTTCCCCAAATGATTAGATTTCTAACAACAATTATAAAATATGGCAATAATATTATTGTAATTGTGTACTAATTAAGCTATAGATTTCTTATTATTATAATTAAATAGTAAGCCTTAAACTAATAGTAATAATAATTGTCTTAAATTAAATAAATAACTAAAATTGTGAATTATTTAATGTAGATTTAAATCTTTATTTCCTGACGGTACTTAAAAATGTCATTTAAATCCAGTTTATATCTTTGCTTTGTGACTATTTTTGCTGATGGTATTCTGAAAAACAAGGAGAATGTAACCCAAGTAACATGAAATTAATATAAGCTAAAAGTAGGATTTCAAAACACTTAACTAATAATTAAATGAATTAAGATATTTCTGTTCATTACATTTTTTTTTCTTGGGTTCCCAGGGATTATTCAGCAAGAAAACTAAACTATTGGTGCAAGTTGAAAAATTGATGACAACATAATTCAGTAGATAAAATATTATGGCGAACGAAGAAAGTGTTTCGGTAGCGCCAAGCGTTTTGGTAGCTAAGGGTATGTTTATTTTCCCAGTTTATTAATGTGGCTGGAATTGGGCCAATGTGGAGGTTGAATTCTACCAAGGATAGAACTCGCGACCTTACGATTTGCAGATTCGTAACATATCCCCCATACAAAAGGGGTCACCCATGTTTAGTGGCTGTTACTGGCTTATTAAAATATCAGCACAACAGAGAATATTCAGTGCTACTTAATGCTCTTGTTTCCGAATGCTTGTAGTGTAAGTAAAGCTGATCTGTGGGCACCTCATTATTCTTAATCTATCAATTCTAAGATCTGTACTTGGTTTTGAAGATTTTCCTAACCACAAAAGGTATTGTGAAACCGTTCAAGTAAAATTTTTCACATTTCTTTCAAGAAGACGAATATTTGTGAGGGGGAACTACGTAATTATCACATTTTAAACAATATTGTTTCGAACCTGTAATTTTTCTTTGCCACACTGAAAATGGCATCGCACAAAAGACATATTCACAGTAAATTGTATTAAATAGTACCTGGGTATGATGTCAGCAAACAAACTAAAACAATTTGGCAACTTAGCGACGAATTTGGTGAATTTTGCCGCAAAATGGATAATACCCGAATCACCCAGAATTTTCCCGATCCGTCCATTAGAAGCCGAGATACGTCCAGAATGATTCTGATTGATCCAGAAGATTTTAGCCCCGCCTTCCCCTGCTACATAAGGAGCCATCTGAAGATGAACTGTGAAGTACGACGGTGGTCGATCGAGTAGACCTAAGTAGAGAGGTCTTGAAATGAGGGTTCCTGAACGGAGGACTGCTAGATCGCTATGTGCCATTGTTTGTCTTCTATCAAAGTCTGTTGTGTGTGTCGATCGGAAGACCTGAGCTGAGAGGTCTGGAAGAAGAGTCCTGAGTGGAGGAGTCACCAGGAGAGTACCGAATTGTTGCGTGGCGTATTTTGGCGAAGCCTGTGTCGTTGCTCGTTGTGTAGTCGTTGGGAACGGAGCAGTCCTCAACTGAGGAGAAGTCCCACTGTGTGAAGTAGTGAGTCAGAGAGAGACAGAGGAGTCGTTTCAGCCTGTTTGGAAGAGACTTCTATGAATGTAGACAGAATCCCTTAAAGATTCCCTCTCCTGCTGAATCCTGTCTGGTCGTTTTGTGAGCATTTGTGGAGAAATTGGTATGGTTTATACTATTTAATGGAATGTATGGAGATCTCAGAGTGAAGGAAGGACCTGAAGATTGTCAATAATGATTTAAGTACAGAAATCTCAAAATCCTGAAGGATATGATGTTAAAGATTGATCGTTTCTTTCCAACTGTTTGAGAAAATGCAGATGGGGAGAAGGACATACCCTGAAAGGAATGTTAGTTTGATTGTTCGGTCCATGTAAGGTTGAACAATACTTATTCAGCAGTCGACTCTAATAAATCCTGTCCATACTGCTACGTTCAGTGGTGGCGGGGTGGTCGGCCATGTGCAAGAAGAAGAAGGCCGTTTTGTGAGCTGTGGACGTTGACACTATTGAATTTCTGCGTGTGGACTACTGTTGCTATTGTGGGCCTCTGTCTGCAATAGAGTGCTACCTGTACTTTCATCACGGTTGTATACAGTTATTTTCTGTACATAGTTGTAATGTAAATAATTGTCGTTATTGTGTGCTGCTGTATACTCAGCTTCTCACACCAGACATACCCGCTATACAGTTAAAAGAACCCAACGGATTAGGATAGGAAATCCGTAATAATATTCTTATTGCTCACATTTGCCATGCTGTTCTAAATGAGAATAAAGGCTGCGAAAATGTAATTCCCAGTCAAACAGGTGAACTTCTATAGGTAACAAGATACATCGAACATTTCCAAGCGTCTGCTAAGAAGTTTGTCTAATATAATGTAATATATTTCACTTGGAATTCATAGAATCATATATTAACTTAGGGCAGGGATAGCCTGGTTGGTAGGGAGTTGGGTTGTGACTTCGAATCCCGCCAGTCGAAGACTCTCCATACCTAATGGTGGCAGTCGCGTGTATACATCTGTCGTGATCCCAAAGTCCTCCATATCGAGAGTCATGCTACTGGGAGCACTGGTTCAGTGGGGATGGTTATCAGATCCAGGTCTGAATAACGATCTGTTTTTGACTGAAGGAAAAGTATGAATGAAGTCCTGAATGTATGAATGAGGTCTGACCGGTGATTAGCTAACTCGTACTCTTGACCCTAGATACACTACTGACAAAAGGCACAAAAAACTTCGGCTTTAATCGCGGACACTATAGTCACCGGGTTTGGCAATAACATGTGCCATTAGAAACATTAGCAAGGTTGGAATAGCCTGGTTGGTAGGGCGTTGGGCTCGTGTCCGTTACGTCACGAGTTCGAATCCGCCAACCGAAGATTCAAAGTGTGTGGTGGGGACTGGTCGCACGTATTAGCTTGTCGTGGTCACAAAGTCCTTCAGGGATTGTTGTCTGATTCAGATCTAAAGGACGATTGAATGAAGGTTGAGTGAATGAAAAATGCATGAATGAAAATCAGCACCGAAAAAAGGGTTGTGCCGCGTGAGTAGCAAAGTCGTACTCTTGGCGCCAGATGGCGCCCTGGAAAGAATCAAGAGATGCATCCCATTGGCTCAAATCTGTGTCCACGTCACAGCGGACTTGTCCAATGGCCAGTGCCATAAGAAACAACAACAGTATATTAACTTAAACTGTTGACTGGCTTCTAATCAAGTTTCGAGACACAAAAATAACTCAATTTTCTTTTCAATTTTGTTGCATATACGATATCTGTCCATTTTTAGCCTCGTTTGCTTGCTACTTATTGATTTTTTTGTGAACTTCTGCACCAGAAATGAATGATATTAAAGAATTGGATACTTTTCTTGAAAATCTGTCATGAAGGTGGGATAGTGTCAGTCTAATAAAAAAATGGAAACCATTCTTATTTTTTTCAACAGTGGAAAGCATCCACATTCAAACCAAGCCACTTCTTTCGCAAATCCATTCAAATACATTCTTTCGGCAAAAGCAGGAATCCAGAAACCAGCTATCAGGAAAGAATCCATCCCCATCACTTGATTAAATGGACGGCATCAATATTCAGAGTGTGGCAAAAATGTTTCAGAAGAAATAATAATAAAATCGCGACACTTGACCCGATATTTGCGTCGTAATTTATAACAACCTCACGCATTTGCGTCACGTTTCCCCTCTGTTATCCCATCGTGATCCACGGCTACCTGAATTACGTAATAAATGTCAACCTGGAGGTGGCTGCATTTATGGCTGCATTTATTTCCTGGAACTGCAGAGGGATTTTGAACAAGTCTTCAGAACTTAGAGACCTTATTTATAAATATCAGCCAACCTGTATTGCACTTCAAGAGACATATCTTAAAACTGATAAAAATAATATTTCTAATTACCAAATTTTTAGCAAACATCATATGCAAAATAGAGCTTCTGGTGGCGTTGCAATTCTTACAGCGAGTAATATCCCATCCATGCCTTTGATTCTGAACACTAATCTTCAAGCAGTGGCAATCCGAGTTCAGATGCAATCCCTGATCACTGTTCGCAGTCTCTACTTGTCTCCCAACGAAACAGTTATTCAAACAGATCTGAATATCTTGATTTCTCAACTCCCATCTCCATTCATTATTTTGGGAGACTTCAATGGTCATAACACTTTATGGGGCAGCTGTAATTCAAATGCACGAGGTCAACAAATCGAACAACTGCTTGTTGGCCATAATTTATGCCTTTTAAATACTGATGAAAAAACACATTTCCATTTACCAACGCGAACATTCCATTCAGTCGATCTGGCTATTTGTTCTCCAGCACTTCTGCCTTTTTTAAATTTAACTGTTGACAATGATCTTTATAATAGTGACCACTTTCCTTTAATTATTACAGATAGTAGACACAGTACTACTGGCTCTTACCATCTCCCTAAATATGTCTTAAATGCAGCGGACTGGCAGAAGTTCATCTCTCTGGCTAATATTGATTCTCATATAATTAAATCTTCAACTATTGAGGAAGCATTAAATCATGTTGTCAATACTATAATAGACGCAGCAGACAATTCTATTCCAAAAACGTCTGGCATTCGAAGAAAACAAAACAAGCCCTGGTGGAATGCCGACTGCCAACAGGCATACAAAAAACAGAAAAAGGCCTGGAGTATTTTCCGAAGACATCCCACCACACAAAACTTTATCTACTTTAAAAAGGCCAGAGCAGAATCCAGAAAAATTCAACGACGCAGTCGAAGAATTTCTTGGCGAAACTTTGTCTCTAATATCACCTCTAAAATATCCAGTCGCCATCTGTGGAACAAAGTAAAAAGAGCTTCAGGTGTTTCTCACACTAATAGTGTTCCTATTTTAGTTCATAATGGAAATACAATTTCATCCGTAAAAGATATTGCAAATTGCATTGCCGCAACTTTCGTTTATACTTCTAACGGCCAAAATTGCACTCCTGAAATTTTGAATTACAAAAAAAATGCAGAAAAACAAAACTTAAATTTTAATTCTCGGACTACTTTGCCGTACAACTGCGATCTAACGTTTCTGGAATTGCAATCATGTTTGACTAGTGTCCACAACTCTTCTCCAGGACCGGACAATATTAGCTATTCCGTGATTAAACATTTAACTGTCGAGTCTCATAAAACCTTATTACTCTTCTACGATCGTGTTTGGCGCGAACACAACTTTCCTACTATTTGGCAAAACGCAATAATAATTCCATTGTTGAAACCAGGGAAAGATCCTCAAGACCCGTCAAACTATCGCCCCATTGCTTTGACCTGTTGCCTCTGTAAATTACTTGAGCGTATGATAAATCGCAGACTAATTTATTACCTGGAAAACAATAACTTTCTTCATCCATCTCAGAGTGAATTTAGAAAAGGTCGTACCACCACTGATAATCTCCTAGCCCTTCAAACAGACATCCGCCTTTCATTTTTACAAAGAAAGCATTTAGTTGCCATATTTTTTGATATCGAAAAGGCATACGATCGAGCCTGGCGGTACGGGATTTTGAAGGATTTGCATGATCTTGGACTAAGAGGAAACCTGCCTATTTTTATAAAGAACTTTTTAAAATTCAGAAAATTTCAGTCCCAATTTTCAGACTTCTTCGGCCAAGAGGAAGGAGTTCCCCAAGGTAGTGTTTTAAGTGTGACACTTTTTATTTTAAAAATCAATAGCATTTTAAAACAGTTATCGCCTACTGTGAAGGGCCATTTATACGTTGACGACCTATATATTTCATGCACCGGAATAAATATGAATTTTATACAAAGGCAATTGCAGATTGCAGTTAATAGCATTACACAAGGGTGCAATAATAATGGTTTTAATATTTCTACATCAAAAACTGCGGGTGTTCACTTTTGCCTTAAGAAAAACTTACACTCTAACCCAGAAATAAAATTAAATGATGTAATCATTCCATTTTTAGACGAGATCCGGTTCTTAGGCATAATATTTGACAAGAAGCTAACTTTCCTCCCTCATGTAAAATTATTAAGGAAAAAATGTGAAAGAGCTATGAATATTTTAAAAGTCTTGTCATCTACAGCTTGGGGAGCGGATAGAAATTCTTTGATTAAAATATATAAAGCCATGGTGCTCTCTAAATTGGATTACAGCAGCGAAATTTATGGATCTGCCAGAAAAAGCGTCTTAAGAAAACTGGATCCTGTTCATCACACAGCACTCAGACTTTGTTCCGGAGCTTTCAGGACATCTCCTGTTAAAAGCCTTTATATCGAATGCAATGAACCCTCTCTTGATGTAAGAAGACGAATGCTGTCTTTGAACTATTATTTTAGAATTCAGTCAAACATGAATAATCCATTTCATAATTTTAAAATTCTCCCGTATTTAAATAGACTGCAAGCGGCTAGAAAGTCGTTCATACCAGTGTTTTTTACAAGAGTCCAAAACTTCCTTTCAGAAAACCTGCTGAATCTACAATTGACCCCACTTCTGACAAATGTCTTTCCACCTTGGAAAAATCTTAATATGCAATTTTTAGACCTGTTCAATACTTTTAACAAATCTGAGACAACAGAAGTTATTTATCAACAAATTTTCCTTGAACACAGGCAACAATATAAAGACTTTCTTCCAATTTACACCGATGGGTCAAAATCATTTAATCATGTCTCTTTCGCTGTTATCTTCCCAGATACAGTAATTTCTTTTAAGCTTCATTCCTTCTGTTCTATTTTTACGGCAGAGATGACTGCGATTTTATATGCATTAGAAGAAATTTCTGAGAGACCGGAAAAAAGTTTATTATTTATACTGACTCTCTAAGTGTTTTACAATCACTAAAATCATTTTACCTCCATCCTCATAATCATCCTTTGGTTTTCCAAATTCTAGATATTTTTAACAAACTAACTTCCCTTGATTTTACTATTTTGTTCTGTTGGATACCCTCTCATGTAGGAATTCTGGGCAATGAGGAGGCAGACAAGGCCGCTAAATTGGCAAGCATTCCGGTGATCTCATCTATTTCTCTGGGTGACATAAATAATCACATTAAAAACCTCCTCTATTCAGAATGGCAAGCTCAGTGGGACCTTGAAACTAACAATAAACTGCATATTATCAAACCTCATATACAACCATGGTCTTCATTACCGAATCGAAAAGCAGATACAGTATTTACCTGTTTACGTATTGGGCACACTAGATTCACCCATCTCCACTTGTTGCTTGGCGAACAACCACCTCTGTATTCTCAATGTGATTGTCAAATGTCTGTCCAACATATATTGTCAGAATGTCCAAATTTCAATGCTCAGCGTTTGCACTTTTTTCAAAACACGAACACTCCATTACCTTTCTTACTTGGTAAGACACCACATGCTCAATTTTTCGCCTTTTTGAAATCAATAGGTTTTTATCCACATATTTAAGTATTCTTCAGCTTTTTCTTAAAAAAAAGTTTTCGCTTTTTTATATAAAATTTTACATTTGAATCCTGAAAAAAAAAACATAGTTTGGCGCAGCATAGTCAACATCATGGCTCTTGTGCCAATAAAACCCAAAAAAATCCAAAAAATCCAAATCCACTTTAAATGTTGTACCCAGTGAACAAATCCAATATTTACTTCCAAACTTCACAGAGACTTCTGACATTGCAGCCTATTTGCAAATTTTTGAAAGACAATGTGAGAAAGTTTGTGTGAAAGAAGAAGACTACATAACGCACATCCTACCTCTTCTTCCCATTAACATTTCACAAATAATTCTGCGAGAACCCAAGGAAAAATTAGAAGATTATACTTATATAAAGAAAATTCTACTTCGACGATTTAAGTTAAATGCTGAAGCATCCCGAATCAAGCTGACTACTCACCAAAAACAAACTGGAACTTTATGGCAAGACTTTGCGTATGAGTTAAGAAACTACCTAGAAGAATGGCTTCAGAGCCTTGCAGTTTTTGATTACGAATCGCTGAAAGACCTTGTTCTTACAGATCAATTGAAACGAAGAGTTAGTAATGATGTCAAAGAACACTTCGTCGATCGTTGGGGAAAAATTAAGTCATCATCTGAACTGGTGCAGTTATTAGACGATTACGAAGCTGTTCGTGTTAAAAATACGAAGAATAAAAATCAACCCCATTTGAAGCAGAACTTTCCACTGAAATCTATTTATCCTTCCAGAACCAAAGAAGATGTACAAAGAACGACTAGTAAAAACTTTCCATATCGAGTCGAGAAGTAACAAAGACAAGATAACCGCCCTCCCTTGACTTGCTATGGGTGCGGTAAACCAGGATTTATAAAATCAAAATGTCCCGACTGTTCAACGTCTACCAGAAGAAATGATTTCCAAGCAAACTCTTTGAAAATGCTTGCTACGCATGTAGATATGCATACAACTATCACTTATATCGACATCACCATTTATGGTCAAAGAGCTCGCGTATGTATGGATACTGGTGCAAGTTGTACGGTTGCTGGTGAAAGACTTTATAAAATATTTCAGGAGAAACAAGTACCGATGGCAAGTAAAACCCTCAACATGTTTCTCGAGGATGGACAATTCACAACAACTCAAGCCTTCACATCAGAGGTAGTCGTGAATATTGAAGGAAGAGACATTGTAACGAAATTTCTGATTCTGCCGAAATCGAAAGGAAATAGAACCCTCCTTGGATGTGACTTTCTTGAAAAAGCAGGGATCGTCCTTGACCTAAAGAATAGATGTTGGTTCTTCCATGACAACCCTCTTCAGGTGTATCCATTGGAGTGGACCTTGAAGCACAATATCCTGAGCCAGTAAAAAGCATAGAATTGAATTCTTGCGACTTGCGGGATGATGAGGGACAAAACCTAAGTCCTCATGAAAGACTACAACTCAATGATATGTTGAGAAAATATGAGAATAATTTTCAGCTAGGGGGAGAAGCTACGCCATTTATTGAACACCACCAGGCATGGAAAGAAAAACTGCCCATAATTAGATTTGCATTGAATACCGCCAAGAGTGATTCAACTGGGCACTCTGCTGCATTTCTCCAATTCGCACGTGACCTAAGAACTATAGATGATGTCAAACACGACATAAAAGCCATAATAGAAAATGAAAACTTCGTTCCTCAGATTACACCATATTTAAAAAGGTTCGCAAGAACTGTACAACAAGTATGAGAAAGAATTGAGAAACACCAAGATAAACAAAAACGGTATGCTGATAAGAAACGTAAAGATACTCCAAAATTTGTTCATGGTGACAAAGTCTGGGTTACTCTCCACCCTGTTAGCAAAGGCTCATTGAAGAAAACTAGAAAATTCATGCCTAAACGGGACGGTCCTTATATGATAGTGACTGCAAGGTCGCCAACAACTTACGATATTGCCGATCCCAATGAACCAGACAAAATTCTCGGTAAATATCATGTTTCAGCCTTGAAACCTTATCAAGAACGAAATAAGTTTCAAACATCAGATCGGGTAGCTCTATTAGCTCCTCTTAAAAAAAGAGGACGGCCAAGACTTCCGCCACCTGACTTCTTGCCGAGACGGCCACGAAGAAGTCAGAGGGGGAGGATATAATGGAACTGTGGGCAACGTCACCTAGATGAAACGTCAGCGCCACCTAGATCAGTCTATCCATCTAGACCACCACCGTCAGTCGACCACCAGCCATCATAGAGAGAGCGTCTCGGTTGAGGACTGTCTTTTTGTATTTCGTAAATGTCTTAATTGTTTCGTTAAGTTAGTCGTGTAAGTGTTGTCCCCTTTTGTTATATAACTGTTCGTGTTTATGTTTTAGTGAAGTCTACCAATAAATATGTTAAAAGCTAGCCGTGGTAGTTATTGAAGACGAATGGTTATAGTACAAATTTTTATTTAAACATTTTCATTAACAGATCATATTTTTGAAAATGAACGTAGCATTATTGACATAACATATTATTAAATTATTATTAAGGAATGTTTTATAATCTATTTTAATCAGAGAACTGTATATTCATTCATTTATATATATCATGGCATTTTCATTTCGAATGCTGAATAAGCCAATAAATTAATTTAAAACAAAAAATAAGAAGAAATTGAAGTAAAATTCTCTGAATGCCAGTAAAAATTTATATTCTTAATGCAATTAGATGAATGGTAATTCCTCTAAATCATTTATTAAACGATTTTTTCTATCACTTAAAAAATTTATAGAATCATAATGCGGGATTTTTTTAATTTATTTACTTTTGAACAGATTCGATTTTCTGCAAACACATTAGATGGAGAGAAAATCAGTTCTCAAAGCGAAAGCCAAATTCTTAGGTGTGAAAAGTCGCAAGGCAATGACCCTATGGTGAAACATTTATTACTTGATTAATCTCTCGGTGCTATTCAAAAGTCCCGGTGTTTTAGGGGAGAGTTTACCCACTGTTAATGGTTGGGAGAAAGCAGAAACATACCAGGCCGGTTTACAAACGTTCTGCCAATTTCTTTTCTAGCAAATTGTGTTCAACCTTTATTTTGACTGCCGCCATTTTAAGGACATTCTTAAGACAGGCGACGCTCAAAGGGTTAATATGTTCTCAGATATTATGGAACAAAAATAGAAACGTGTTGTCAGTCATCCATTTACGAGCAGGAACATGCGTTAGAAAATATCTTCAGAGCGCATGCGTATAACGTGTTCCTATTCCTACTATAGTAATACCGGATAAACTTAAAAGAAGTAAGATATTGGAATCTATAGCAACAATGGCTGGGATCCCCTGCTTCCATATGTAGAGAATAAAAAGGTTTAGCTATAAACATAAGATAGCGCTCACACACAAAGAACAAATTGAAGTGTCAGTCAGTGAACAGTTACAAAGAAGTTTCTCTGATGCCAGTTTGTACGTATTCAAGAGTTCCGGGGAGAAGAAGCGGAACAATAAGATTGAGCGTTCCCGCAGCACGGAATGGTAACAAAAAGTCTTCAAAAAAGTCACAACAGAATTTGATCGAAAAAGTCAGTAGATATTGAAATGATTCATCGCTTGAAGAGAGGCTTGTAGATTGGTCTTATTTACAGTTGTAGTGTCATCTTAATAAGCCAGTAACGGCAGCGAGATAATGCCACACAATTTCAAACCCAAACATCACAGGTTCGGTCCCTGGCGGAATCCAACCTCCATATTGGCACAAATTCAGCCAACACTATAGCCACATTGGTGACCTCGGACAATGAAATCTCGAACAGCTGTCGTGGTGCCACCTACCCGCAGCAAAACGCAACCAAAGCAAAGTCATCAGACTCATTTGACGTAGCAGCTACTCATCTCTCGCGATAATGCTTGGTGGTACCGAAACACTTTCTTCGCCTGCCATAACGTTTGGCGCTATAAAAATCATTCTTCTCTACCGAATCACTGGTAGGAAAGTATCAGCCACTAGACATGAGCGATCGCTTTTGTCGAATGGATAAGTGACTGGACTTCAAATCCAAACATCGCAGATTCGATCCTTGGCGGAATTCAATCTACACATTGGCAAAATTCCAACCAACATCACCGCCACGCAGTTATCTTACCCAGAACGTTTTTGAAGGAGATATCTTGTTTATCTAACCGTAGAAAATTCCATAATTTGTCTCTATAATATGTATACTTTTTGCACTAGAGAATGATAAGTTCAATATCATTAATCTTTTCACATTCGCCACAGAAGGGATCATTATGAAGGTTAAAATGATTTAACAGTCCTGGTTTAATAATTGTTTTGCTGATTAGTCTGACCAAGACAATATTTTCCCTTAGGTTTTTGGATCAGGCTTCAATGTAAGGGATATCACCTAAGGCAATGTGATATTTGCTGTTTCTATAATTATTGATTGTGGTCTGATGAGTCTCTTTCTTGAGGCTTGAAGTAATATCTTCAGGAGAGATCCATTCAATCCAAGGTGTATTTTCTGTAACTTCTTTGGCTAAGTGATTCGCAAGTTCGTTCCAAATTATATTCGAATTATCTGATACCCACAGGAAGGATATTTTTTTTTATTTAGTTTGGTTAAAGTTTCAACTTTGGAGACTACGCGTTGAATAATTTTTGGCGATAGTGACACGGGATAAAATCACTTGTAAACAAATTGCTCTACTAGTGTTGCGATTGTGGTGACATCTTAATAAGCCAGTAACTACCACTAAGCATTGGTGGCCATTGTTGTATAGTGGATAAGTTACTGGATTTCAAATCCGAACATCGCAGTTTCGATCCTTGGCGGAATTCAACCTTCGTATAGGCACAATTCCGCCAACACACCTACGCCAAACGATCATTGCGACATCTGGTAATGGAAAGGATTGAAAAGCCTTTCAAACGAAAATATTCCACAAAATACTTCTTTTAAAAACGAAGAATGAATTTAAAACTGTTTTTATTTATGACTGTTTTGGTAACTGTTTCCTGCATTAATTCTTTTTTCTTACTTAAAACAGAAATTGTTATTTTACTATTATTCTCAGTTTGAAAAAAATATATGCTGTTTAAAAATTGTATTTATAAAAATTCATTTTTATCTTCTTTGCCAGCAAATCAGTAACAAACGTTTAACTTTAATTTCTAACGTTAGTTTTAAAGTCAAATTTTACTGTTATAGAATTTGTAATTAATGTTTCTTTGTTTGCTGTTTATCCTCTGAGTGAATTTAGATAGTTTTCTTGAGTGTCAATATTTCTTGGATTCCTTTTTCTTTCTCTCCCCTTCACCTTTCTTTCTTTCTTTTATTTTTCTTTCTTTATTTTTTCCTTGTATGGTAAGAAGGTATGACCAGTAATCCTTCTAACATTTCAGGTTTGGAAGTTGGCAACAATATGTTTTGTTTTGCTTCACAAATTTGTTGATGCGATTAAGATAATGTCGAGGATTTGAGTCATTAAATTTCAAGTGATTTTTAGCGGTTTTGGACGTTTTCTCTTTTATTCGCTGATATGGCTGAAATTCGGAAACGAAACATTGAATCTGCAGGTCATGAAAGTGACGAAGTAAGAAAAATTCTTCTGTTTTTGATGCATTTTAAAAGATATTAATTGCTCATTTCAGCTTTTAATATACTAGTTCATTAGAAACAAGGAAATATGGTAAAGGAAAATCATTTAATTTTTTCTGATGTGTCAGTCATTTGTAGTGTTATATAGCATAAAACTTTAAGTACGATGCAAAAACAATGTATATTGTTTTTGTTTGATTGGTTTTTTTATATAAATATTATGTCTTGACAAAGCTAGTTCCAAACTATGGCTTCTCTAGCGTCTGAAATATTGACCGCTTCTATTTACATTTTTTAACTTCGATAGAATGCTTTAAAAAGACGCCCTCTAAATTATTAAATTGTTCATTTCTTTTTTTAGATATTTTTATTCCAGTAAAATGTTTTTTTTTAAATATATTTATAAATTTTTACTGAACAACATGCATTAACTTTTGTCATCACTCCAAAATAAATGTAGAGAGGAAAAATAAGGAAAAATACACTACAAGTCAGAGGATCTATATTTTAAAATCTTAAAGTTGCCTCTTTATGAGAGTCAATTTTGAAAAAAGTTTAAATTTCAAAGATAAATAAATATATGTTCTCTCCCTTATAGTTATTTAAATCAGATTTGAAATATAAATGTATGTAATATTTCTGTAATTAGTGTCTCATGGATAAAATTTAGTTTATTTTTTACTTAAGATACTCTAAAATTGGAAATTTCTTTCTTTACAGAGATCAAAAATTTTCTTTTCTTTTCTCTCTTTATATAGATTTATGCTTATAAAAATTTCTTATTTAAAAAAAAGGTATATTACTTGAATGCAAATAACTGTTTTCAACCAAATTTACTCTAGATCAAATATTTCATGAGGATTTTTTTAATGAAATGATAGATTCTTGATTGATTAATACGTAATAGATAATTGTCTGATAAAAATATGCACTTAAATAAAGATTTTAATAAATAAATATAATTAAATTAAATAGTGCTTGCAAATAAAAGAATTATTATTTCATGTATCCTGTGCATTTATTCATTGTATAACTTTGACTAAATAGTAGATAATAAAATATGCAATATATGACTTAAATGCATGCAAAATAAAAAGTTTCACAGTGCTATTTAATTAATCTTAATTCATGCTGTAATTATGGCAATATTTTTTTTATAATTATGAAAAAAAAAAGTAAAGGAGGGAGAAGGGAACAAAGGTTTTATAGTTTAACTTCTACATTAGATTTCATTTAAGAAATGTTTTCTGAATTTATGTGTATCTTTTTATTAAACCTGATTTTGGGAATACATATTCTATCAAACTTAATTTTACTTAAATTTTTCAGAAACCTTAAACCTGTGTAAATTTTAATTCAGTATATCATGCATTTTGCTTTTTATTTCTTTATTTTTATTATCTGAAATGCATAGATTGTGATTCTCAAGACAGGTATGAACAAACTCTTTCCTTAAAGATTTCCTTTAATAAATAAAAATAATACTTTTTTAAATTTAATTATAGCTATGTATCAGAAAATTTTTCTGAGAATTTGATTTTAGGTACTAATAAATCATATTTTACAAAAAGAGAAAAAATTTTAAAAAATAATCAATTTTTCAGATTTTATTTTATTTTATTTGTTTATTTATTACATTTTCAAAATATTTAGTTCCCTCACCAAGTTTAAATATTGGTTTATATATGTGTGTTTCCATTCATCTTTGGCTTTTTTCCAGCATCAAAGTTATATCCATTGGCTTCCTATGTTATTTTATCTTATTCTTTAAAGTAATTCAGTCACCATTAGTTAAAATTCTTTAACAAAAAGCTTAATAAAATTGACTGGTAACAAATAATTTATGAAATAGTAACTGCGAGAGATTTTCCTTAAGTTTTGCTATAGCTGAGTAAATTATAAATTTATCTTTTTGTTATATGTGCTAAAAAAGGCGTATTTTATATTTAAGAGTTTTCACTGCAATTTACAATTTGCAAAAATTTTAACAAGAAAAAGGAAAATTAATAAATGAAAATCAGAATTTTAATCAAAAATTCTCCTTAATTGCTTTTAATTCAATTTGTTTTGTATTACTCATAACTTATCAGTTGATACTTCCTTATGAAAAAGAAAAAAAAAAAAAAACCTTTAATCTTTGCTAATGCCTCATATTCATTTCCCCCTTCTTTGTTCAAGAAATGACCTTTTATATTCTTTTGTTGTTGTCAATATTTCTTACATTACCTGCATCATTAAGGAAGCTATCATTATGCATTATTGAGATTGTCTATTCTGACTCATGCGATTCTTTAAACCTTCAATGAAAATTTCCTTGCCAAATTTTGATAACAGAAAACTGTCAAAAAGTAAAATCTACCTCTTGAATTTAATCATATATATAATAACTGTAATAAATTTCATCTAAGCAAATATTTCTGATGAAGAATATTTATAAGATTTGATATACTTCCAATTGCATGTTGGTGTTTTATCTACTTCATTACTTGTCTCCGTATGAGAAATTAATACTATTTATTATCAAAATATAAAATTATCCTAGCTCTAATCATATTTTGTGAGTATTTATTTATCATAATGTGTGATAAAGAATAATTTTGAGTATTCCATAATACCTATTTCTAAAAACCCACGCTGAAATTTTAGATTTGTAATTGATTTCATATTTCAGCATGTCAAATTATATTTTAACTAAACCAAATGATTTAATTTATTATTAATTTTTATTTTTAGATTATTTAAAATTATAAAATTGGGCAAATGGAATTATTGAAAAAGTGAAAGGAAAATGTGTATTTATTTTAAAATTAATTTAAATGAGAAAAGATGGGAATTAATAACAAAAAAGAATAAAAAAGGAAAATTACTTCTTAAAGAGATTTTTATTTGTAGGCAACTTTCAATAGCTAAATACCATTAGCTTGTTTTTCTTGCAATTTTTACACATACCAATACTGATCTTAATGGAATGTTAAGTCTTAAGAATGAATACCTAGTTATTGTCTATAATTTTTATTTTTATTTTGGTATTTAAAAACATTTTAGAAATGCATTATTATTTTTAGAAAAGTTTATTAGAAACAGCAAATTATAAATGTTATAGGATCTAGTTATATGAAATAGTTTGTCTTTTATTTAGAACACATAAATGAGATAAGATGTGGAATTAAATTGGCTATAAAAATATCAATAAAAAGTTATTGAAAATAACATTTATTCTTAAGATTTAACATTCCATTAAGATAAGTATTGGTAAGTGTAACTATTACAAGAAAATCAAGCTAATGGTATTTAGCTAGCAATCTTAAAAATATATGATAAACAACATAAGTTGCTTCAAATTATTTAAGTTTTTTTTTTTTTAAGATCTTTTTATCTTACAGGCATCAAAGGCTGAAGAAATTAAAAAAGCCGAAACTGCTGATTCAGAGGATGAACCTCTTCCGGATGAAAGCAACGTGGAGTCTCTCGTCCAGGAATTGCCTCAGGCTTCTGACAAAACCACAGAAGTCTTAGACTCAGCTTTGTCGTCCCTTCCATCAAGGTACGTATGGAAATTTATCGTAAACCTTCTTTTTTAATATTTTATCATTTGTTGCATAAATTACTATTCACGCCTCCTATTAACACGTTGACTGCCAACTACGAGATAACTCGTAGGTTGTTTTCTTTTCTAGGACCAAACCATCTATGTTATTAGATGACACCATCTCTGCTACAGTTAAAAGATGGCAAAGAAGGGGTCATCTAATGAGATAGATGGTCCTGATATCAGGCGGGGGTAGTGGCAGTGAATGTGTTAAACATTTTTTTTTTTAATAAGATAATAATTATTTTCATATTTCCGAATTTCTTTTGTTGGTAGCCACATTTCCCCAAGGCACAAATTTTGAGATTAATTAACATTACTAAATTGGGGGTGGGAGGTGAAATTGAGCATTCCAAATTCAAGGAAGACAAATGACTGTAAAAATTCAGCTTCATGGTAGATATTGCCATGAAACTAAATCTAAAACTGCAATTAAAGGGCAATCCAGCCTACGTCTTGTTTGACGAAATAGTTTGTTTAGAAAAAAATTGCTTCTTTTTGTTGAAGGCATGGAGAGCAGCAAATAACTTCATTTTAAAAATCTGAAGCAATCTTATGGTGAGTCTTATGCAAATATTGACATGAATTACTTCAACATAACTTAAAAAAACCACAAAGGATCGATTGGCTGAGAGATTTGAGCAATTCAAAACAAATAAAAATACTCTTGAGTTCATAGTGAATCCTCTCAACATAAATATAAATGAGATCAACATTGAGACATTTGGAATCGATGCTGGATCACTTCAAATGCTTCAGATTTGAAAACCAAAAATTTGTGGAGTAGCAAGTTGTTTTTATAACAACAATTTATCACCTTGTTTTTGCTAAAAGCATGTTGGAAGAGTTGGAGGTCCAGAAATACTGAGGTTAAGAAGTTGGCATATGGAGTGCTCATGATCTTAGGGCCAACATATTCGTGTGAGCAAACTTTCTCTAGCAGGAATATAATAAAAAGTAAATTTAGAAGTCAACTAACAAATAAAAATCTAGAGTCGTACTTGAAACTTAAAACAACAACCTATAAGCCAGATTTAATCAAACTTTTAAAAAGCATGCAAAACCAATGCCCCTATGAATGTAAAGTTCTATATTTGTGTTTTTATGTGAATAAAGATTATTCCATATTTAAAGTCATTTTTTAAAAATCAAAAATCAAATATATGTAAGCAAATAATATTATATTATTAATAATATTATATACTATAATATTAAATTGAAGATTTTTAGAGGCTCTTTAAAATCTAAAAAATAAAAATAAAAAATTGTAAATTGTTGCTTTTGGCTCTTTAGTTTCAACAGGTTGTTTACCTCTGCTCTGGAGGGATTAGCAACATTAAGTCTGCAGTAGTGTTTAGTCGACCATTTTTGAGTTTATTGAATGGCTTTCTTATTATTTAAGAAACTGTGAGCTTGTTCAAAGTTGATTAGAGATTTTTTTAAAACAGTGTGTTACTCAAAATCCATATTTAACATGAATTGGGCTGATGAAAAAAAGTCCAATTCCAATTTTGCTGAATAGGTTCAAAAAGTGCCACAAAATCTATTCATTGTGCTTGCTTTGTAGGAAGATAGCTAACCTAAGTGTTATGAAAAAACAGGCATTTACTAGTCATCTCAAAAGGAAAATTTACACACAACCCTGTGTGCCAGTTCAGATATGTCGTTATGTTGAATGGTTAACTTAGAAACTAGTGGAAAAACAAAAGTTGACACATTGAATTTAATGTCTGAAAACAAACCAATTTCTAACAATAGTATAACAATAATTTAAAGTTGAGTTTTATGGTCATTAAAACTTGTTGTGTTACATTTGTCCTTTAATACATTTAATTATATATTAGAAATATCTTCACATGTGTTCACTAAATTTGGAATAGTTAAAAAATATATGTTAAGCCATACAGAAATGTCATATTGTATTCATTACAGATTAAGACCCTTAGCTTCATGAAACTAATGGTTGAAAAATCTACTGAAATTGATGCTGAAATATTTGAATTTGCAAAATAGAAAAGTAATCTTGCTTTATAATGTTTTTTGTCTAGTAATTATTAAATGGTTTGTATCATGATAACAAAAAGATTTTGTGTTGTAATTCATTCTAGTCCTTAATTTTGTGTCATTTTACAGTTAAAGAGCATGAGAGGTGATGTAACCCCTACCTTAATATATAAATTTTGTAAATATCTAAATTCTACATTATAAAGAAATGTAGAAGTGCTTCTTTCTGTATTATTTGACTTCTTTTTCTGTATGTAAATATAAATTTTTAAATATGCTCTCTCAAATAATGTTAAACTATTGTTTTCTTTCCTTGCTTTTTTCACTCTTTAAAGCCATATTCTATTATAACTAGCATATGAGCGCTACTCATGAATTTCCTATTATTTTAGATATACATCCAAGGGAAAAAACGAGTGAACCCTCAGAATAGCAATAATCCCTCCCCCCCCAGAATTGAATAGCAATTCTATTACTTTTGCTTATTATTGATTTTTCTTGCACTTTTTCTATAAAATTTCTTGAAAATTTTTCTGCCTTTTATCAAGCAATATATGCATTTTTATTTCCTATCGATTAATTTTGACTATATCTACAATTTTTTCTATTTCCTGTATTTTTGCCCAAATCAAGATTTCTTGTTAAAAATATTCATGATATTTTTGTATGTGAATTAAATAGGGGATAGTTGTCATTCCTTTAATTGTAGTTTGCGAAAAAACTGAATCAAGTACTTAAATATTTTTATATGTATATATAAGGTCATCATTAAAGTTAACATTTGTTTCTTAAATTATTCTAATTTAATAAGAATGTTTTTTATTGAATGGAAGCAACTTTTTATTTAAAGCACAATAGCTTAATTGTAGGCTCATTTATTATATAGAATTTTCATATAACAGATAACTTAAAAACAATGTCCAACTACTGTTAAAATCTAGATACATTTTAGCTATCAAGATACTTTTAAAGTTATGATTTATAAAAAAATGATAATAATTAGGAAAAATTCTAATATTTTTTCTCCATATTTTAAGAATGTGTATGCTGTGTAAACTGTAATGTTGTCACTTTTAATATATTAATCTAAAATATACCTTTAAAAGCAGAACTGGGCTTTTGGTAAAGAGAAAATTGAATTTGATTGATATTTTTCAATAACTTGCAATTTGCAAAAATGAATCCTCCCCCCAAAGTGAATTGCAAAATATCACTCTTATATTAGTCATTTACTCTGTTTCCTCATGATTCCTAATGTAATTTTACTTACCTTTTTTTTAATAAGCATGTTGTAACAACACTTTAACTATAATATTTTTTTCTTTTGAAACTAGTAATATATAAATATATTGTAAAACCCTTAAAAGTCATTAGACTTAATTATTAATTTTATATTTTGTGGAAAAATGAACATTTAAGTAAGTATTTTAAAAATATTATAGTCAAAGTTTCCCGAGAAAAAAGGGAAAAAAATGCCAATTATGCAGAAAAATTTGAAATATAAAAAATTAGAATGTTCAAAATTTACAAACCTTAAATATTTTTTCTTTTTAATCCTTACAATTTCATCAGAAAAGATAAATTTTCTGATTTCTTTCCATGATTTTTATTTCCAGGGAAGACAATAATGCACATGATATTTATATTTTGTACATTCATAAAAACATCATTATGTATATTTGAAATGCAAAAAAGTATTTTATCTGTTAACTGTAGGAAGGTATAATTCCTTCAATTTTTTCCTCTCCATAGAATTAAGTTTATTAACAAAATTCTTGATATTTTTTTCTCCCTAAAAGTTTTAATGCAACAAGTTTTTTCAAACTTTAGTGTTGAAGAATAATACCATCAACTTCCTGCATCATATTGTTTTTTATGTGCCCAACCATTTCCGATTTGATTTTCTGTTTACAGTTCTTGAAAAGGATTAATCTTTCCACATCAACTGTAAAATTATGGAATCTGCCTTCCTAAAGACTCCGAGAAGTTGATAAATTTTAGTATTTTGTTGTTGTTTTTCCAGTAGAGATACTTGATTTTTATTTTTCAAATATTCTTTGAAAAATTTTATTTACTTTCAAATGCTTTTCCACTGGTTATTTCCTTATTAACTGCAGTAGAGGAGTTGTAACTTAATATCATAATTTTGATACCTGATTTGGTCATAATATATTTTAACATCTGAAATATCAGGGAAAATGCTCTGTTAAAAAAAACTATTAAGAAAAATAAAAAGTCAAATTTCTAAATTGGCAAAGTTCTTTTTTTTTTTGCTATAAGTTCTGATATGACTTTTCCAATCTACATTATTCTGCAGAAATCCAATGTAAAATTTGAATCAAAGTGATCGAAATGAATTCACCTGTTAATTTTTAAATGAAAGAAAAAAAAAGTAATGACTATCTGTGTTTAAATAACCTACCAAAAATGCTTTTTTAGAAAATTGAAAACTAAAGTACCAATTAAAAATTGGAAGCAGCATGTAAGGGTTAACATTAAAACAAAACTGTCTTCTCTGTAATATTATCTGTGACTAATAGCTGTAAGATCTCTTATCAGTAACTGTCTTCTCTATCCCTTTAAATTCTTATTAATATACAGATATATAGTTAAAAAACGTGAATAAATAAATAATGGAGAATTAGAATGTTACTTATAACTTTGAATTAACAGATAAATAAACTTTAATATAATTTAAAGATTATTCTTTTCTTTTATATTCTTTTCTTTTATAATTATTTGTTGTCAGTTGTTGGATTTTCATTTTACCATAGTTTTCAGAATTTTTAATAATAGATATACTGTTATTCCTTACAATAGACACAAATGTGATTTTACACTTTTATAATTTTCTTTTAGACTTTTTTATTAATAGTTTTCTTAAAGGAAATACTATGCATTTAAAATTATATATATAATTTTCACTGTTGAGCATAGAAATATATGCTTTTAATTTCTTGGTGTAATTTTTTTTTTTTCTCCATAGATG
The DNA here is from genome assembly GCA_026543055.1 of Argiope trifasciata. NCBI lineage: Eukaryota > Metazoa > Arthropoda > Arachnida > Araneae > Araneidae > Argiope > Argiope trifasciata. Next base: position 549,755 of record JAPMOQ010006034.1, read on the forward strand.
GCGAAACTGGATTGTCCGTGGTATTTTTACATGGTTGATGATATTTGGCTTTTTCTTTTTGATATGGCTTGGTCCTTTAGCTTTAGTTGCAACTGTAAGTACAAATGCTTCATCATTTTTTTATTAATAGTTTTCTTAAATAAAATACTGTGCATTTTTTAAAAAAATTATAAATTTCACTGTTTAGCATAACTTGAAGTTGCTTAATCTTATCATTTAGATATCAATTATGTAATATAGTTTTTTAATCATTTAGTTTTCTATATTTGATTTCCATTTACATAAATTTTAATGAATTATTTAAGAATTATTGCATTCTTAAACTAAGATTATTATTTGTTACATTAAGGAACTATTTTGTTTCAATCTTTGAGCATAATGTGAGAATTCCTGATTACAAGGATTGTAATTCCTGATTACAAGTTGATTTTAAAAGAGAGTAAATTTGCATGATGCCACATTCACATGCTAAATTATTACAATAAACTGTCACTGTGTTTTCTATCTTACATTAGACAGCATATTTTATACTTCTCTATAATATTATGATCATTTTTTTGCTACATAATACAGATGGAATTCCTAATACTACGCCAATGGAATCAGAATGAAGCAATCTTGTATTTGGAATGAATCAAAATACAAATACCAATACTGCAACTGTAATATTGTTAATGTGCTTAGGAGATAGATTGAACTGTATTCGTACTGATTTTAATGAGGTAATTCTAATTCTTTTAATGAGATTTTCTATTCATCTCAAGGATTAGCCTTTCACATTTTTTACAGAAGCCTTTCTAGTGAAATTTTGGCAGCATGCCAGTTTAATACCAGAATGCATTGCATTATAATCGAAACACCATGAATGAACTCCTTTCTACTTCAATCAAAATATATAAAAAAGTATTTTGTGAAAAAAAGGATTGGTAGGATTTTTTTGTAAAAATAATCAATATTTGAAGCGTAATTCATAAACTATGAATGTTTTTTTCAAATGCAAGATATTTTATAATAAAATAAAATTTATATTTTTTATACAAATTTTTGTTTATAACAATTTATTAATGTTTCAAGGATGTAGGATTTCTATCAATATATTTTTGAATTTTCTGCAGTTTGATTTTTTTTCATAATTATATATAGAATTTGTTTAAATTTAAACAGTTGTAGTTATTTTTAGACTTGGATTAAATATATTTAACTTTGAGTGTCCTTGTCTTTTATGGTTTATTGCATTATTTTTTGCAATATATAATTTGATACCTTCTTAGGCATTAAAATTGATTTTCATTGTTGTTTTTTTAGTGAAATTAATCCATAAGAATTACAGTTGGATATAAAAATATTTACATTGAGAAAAATTGAGATAAAAAAATATTCACTTGATTTTTAATAAGGCATTGAACTAAATTTAAGATGCATTTCAGCTTTTTCTTTTTATTATAACTTGAAAGTAATAAATCTGATTCTGTAAAATGCCAATCTTTTTTATTGCTTAACTTCTGACATTGCACGATTTTCTTTATTTTTTATCATATGAGAACATGCAGATATGGTTTATTTTGAAGTTGGATTTCTCTGAATAGCTTTTGAATTATCGTAACATCTGCTATTATAGTTTTTTCTCTTGGAATCGCAGTGTTATTGCCCAATTTCCTTGATGTTTTTTAAAAATAAATCAGACAAGTTAAAATATTGTTTGTTTAATCGATAAAAATTGCTGGTTAAGGGATAGTTTCAACTGATTAAAATAGGGCTATAAGAAAATAATGCTGAAGTTTGTCATATTTGCCAATTTATTGATAACCAAAGTTAGAATTTGATTTCCTAATTATACATTCTCTAAATTCTTATGAATTGTCTTAATGAATTTAAGCTAAATTGGTTTGAAACAATAATGAGACTTATCAGATTATGCATGCTTCATTATTTAGATAAACAATGTTTTTTTTAAATTTTTTTTTTTTTAAATCTTAAAATCAATTGAGCTCCAAAACTTTGTTTGCCAGCTAAAAAAAATGAAAGTGAAAGCTTAAAAAAGTTATTATTATATATAGAGAGAGGGGAAGACAGAAACCAATAGAGAAATCTTCTGGTTGTTTTAAACTGGTTAACAGCTTAAATTAATTATAGCAAATAATAACTTCAAAAATAATTGTGTTCTCATACAATAACTTAAAATTTGCAATAGCAGATTTTTTTTTCTTTTCTTTTTTTTAAAATAATTGCAGGCAAATCTAGTATTTTTGCTTTGCTTGTCATCTTGATAAAATATGAATGTATAAAAACAAAAATGAAATAAATAAATATCAAAATAAAATACAACACAAATTCCTTCAATGTCACAGAATGCGAGTTCACTGCCATCTACAATGCAAATGGGATGGTGTTCTTCCACTTTCTACTTTTCTTTTTCTTTTTTCAAAACTTTGATTGCAGTCTCCTGCTTGCAATGTGTTAGCGATTCAGTCGGAATTTTTATGATATTAAATGTTTTGAGAAGAATGTATTAAAGCAAGGATTCTTTTATGGTGTTAGTTTTATCTATTCAGTAATCAAACAAAAATATCAGTTTATAATTATTATAATAAGCTTGTGAAGTTTTTAATTGAATTATGTAATTTGTCTTAATGTGCCTTTACTTGAATTATTACAAACATGTTGATCGTCTTTAAGTTTAAAAAATTACATTTGCTTTTGATATGTCTCCCAATATTTTTTCTTTCTGATTTCTGTGTATATTCATATGAATTCTTTTCTTAGTCTTGTATTTAATTTTGTAAAAAAAACTGCTTTCCTCGGCCCTCTATCGACCATTGCCATGAACAATCAGTCTGTGTCTTGTAAGCGAGCGTAAAGCATGATGTATTCCCCGAGTATTATTTTAATGCACATATGCTGAATGTTATTGTTCTAAAAAGTTTTGTCCCCGTGTAAATCATGTCCTTTAATGTTATTAAATGTATTTTTAACTAAATTGGCATGATTTATTGGTTTTTAATAATCTACCCGGACAGAATTGAAATTTTGGCTCCCTTTCAGTCACAATTTTAATTTTCAAAGTTGTGAATTTTCCTTTATATATTTCCTTACTAGTAGTGTATATTTGTGCTAGCTTTTGAAAAAAGTATTATTTTTAAATTTGAAAGTTTACAACATAATGCTTTAAATTAAATTAAAAAAATAATGGGTGTTATTGCCTTATAAATTATGATGAATATTTTGGGAATTGAAAGAACAAATCAGTGAACAAATTATGTGTTTAAGAGAAATACTAATTATTTTAAAATTCATTATATTTTTATAAACAAAATGGAATCATTTACTAAGTAATATAACTTTGATTCAATTGCAATTAAGAACTTTTTTTCAAGAACGTGGTTAACTTTCCTGCTTATTCTCATAAGCAAAATAAATTATCTTTGAAAATACATTTTAAAAAAATTGCAGATCATATAATTAAACTCTTAAAAGGGAAATTTTATTATAGTTTTGTTTTGAAATTCACCAAGCAATGATTCTTCTTCAATAATTATTTCAGTTTATGGAAAGAAAGGTAGTGTGTAACTTTTCATACTAATAGAATTAATTAGAATTAATGAATAGAATTACTAGGATAATTAGAAACTTCTACATATTTGGATACTAACTCTAAATTTAAAATTCTGTAGGGTACAAGTTCACCATCCAATTTTATGATACTTGATCTTTGAAATACATGAAATAGTTTTTTTTAAATGCCATTTGATGAAAATCATTGAAATTGGTATCATTGAAGTTAAATAGCTCATTAATTAAGAAAAAAATCTCATTTATTTATTTTTTATAAATGGTTAATTTAACTTCATTAATTTGTGGAAATTGTTGTTTATGTTGAATTTGTGTTAAAGTATAATTTATTATGAATAGAAAAAAAGATAATTGAAAAATATTTATTTCTTATTTTTTTATAATTCCCTTAAAAATGCAGTATTTTAACATAGATAAAATTGTTATATTATTCGTATATTGTAGTTGTACTCAAATGTTTAATTTCATTCTTTTTTGTCAAGCTTATAAGAAACGAAATTTTTTACAGCTTTCCGTTAATGTTTTTAAAATTATATTGACTCTAATTTTTTAAAACTTTGTAATTTATTTTTTACTCCACTAGACTCTTGTAGTGCAAGTTAAATGCTTTCAAGAAATCATTTCTATTGGCTATGCAGTGTATCGGATTCATGGCCTTCCGTGGTTTCGATCCCTTTCTTGGTACTTTTTAATTACATCCAACTATTTCTTGCATGGAGAAGCTATCGTTGATTACTTTGGAGTACTTTTGAATCGTGCTGTAAGTGTACTGAATTTATTTTTCGTATAGTAGATACGATATATTGTTTTAAGCATTAATATATTTTGTTCTAACATTTAATAATTATTATTCTAGGATTTCTTAAGACCTCTTGTGACATACCATCGCTTTATTTCATTCAGTTTGTATATAATAGGATTTGTTTGGTTTGTCCTAAGTCTTGTGAAAAAGTACTACATGAAACAGTTTTCTTTGGTACGAACATTCTTTCTATTACATTTTAATAATAATTCTTTGTAGCATTTAATATTATATTCATTGGTGATCTTTTTACGTACAGTTTGCTTGGACTCATGTCACACTCCTCATTGTGGTCACCCAATCATATTTCATTATGCAGAATCTGTTTGAAGGTCTTATATGGTATGCAAATTTATTATTTCATTTCGGTTTTATAAACTATTCTGATCACCATAAATCTTCAATTGTTTACTTTTTATGTGTATACTATTGCTTATATTTAATAGTACATGATGTAAGAAATCTTATTCAGTAGTAAGATGTATTTAATAAAATTTATGACCATTAACATTTTTGAAATACCTTAGTTTTTGTGCAGAACTTTCAGATTTATATGAAATTAAATCCTAATGAATGTAATATAAATTAAATAAAGGAAGGATTGAATAATTTTAATTATTTTATTTCACTTATCCTAAAATTATTTAAATTTTCAGTTATATGACAAACAAAATGTTTTAAATCATCCATTTATCCATGCCATTTATTTATCAATGACTGAAAAAAAGGAAAATAAAACATACATGTCTCATTTTTATTTTGACATAAAACGAAAGAGTTTTATTTTGTTTAGTTGAGTGAATGCAATTCTCATTAAGTTAATTAATTTATAATTATTTATCATTGACACTCATTTGATCATCATTTCGAAGCTGTGCTTGAGGCAGGATGTATAGGGAGTCAGGGCATAGTCATTAGGCTAGCTGGAATCAGGCAATAATAGTCAGGGTAACTTGCGGGTTAACTTTAATTTTTAGAAATTTTATCATCAGGGCATTTTTTAATCACTGGAATTTTAATAACAGGCCTTATTATTTCGTAACAGTCAGTGACAGTAACAACTGTGTGTGCGTGTGAATAATAAAATATTAGCTCAATCAACTTTGAGGGGGGGGAGGTTGTTGGAAAGATTGAGGATGGATTTTGAATCAAATGCAGATTTTGAAAAGAAAGAATGATTTTCCTTTAGCTTGTGGAGATATATATTGAAACTAGAGATCTGTTATAATGTGTTTCATTTTTATCCCATCATGAAGTAATTTTGGGATTTTTAAAAAAAGTTTTATTTTGAAATAATTTTTTGGATTTTTTTTCCCCTAGTAATTTGTTTTTTTAAGGGATGTGTTATAATTTTTAACCTTGATGAGGATAGCTTGAGTTGATAGCTGAGTTGGCATGTTTTTTACCCTTTCCGTGCCAATGAGGAGGAAAAGGTACAGCCCTGGACATAAATTAAGGTGCAATGTCCAGGAAAGGTACAGCCTTTCGAACATACGTTAAATCTGTACATAGCAGTTCTTCAGTAATATTTAGTTTCAAAAATTCAACATTTTTACTCCCAAGTTAAGTCATTACAAATATGCATCTGTGGTACCAATTCTAATGAAGAATGTGTTCAGTACTTAATTTGAAAAATGAGTACTAAATATGCACTGTAGGAGGATGCAAACTGGCTTTGTATAAATTAATTAAATAATTCTTGAGATAAATATGGCCTAATTAGTAAATTGCATTTACCTGTTAAGAAACGAATCCATGCAATGACGATTAGAGAATAACTTGAAATTTCTTTAAACATAGTGACATCTTGTAACCAGAATGAAAAATAAAACATACTTATCGAAGGACACACATCTATTTGAAATAGACACAACGACAACCAACATATCAAAAATTCAGTTGATCCATCTATCTGCTATTCCAACATTTGACTTCTTATTTATATGTTCGGCAATTTAAAAAAATTCATCTTCTTCAATGATGTGCTAATAGGAGTCATCTTATTAGCATATTGTATTAGATTTTTGCTCTTGTGTGACTGCATCGAATGAGCTGGATTCGATACATTTGAACCCAATTGCAGATGGTGCCGATATAAATAGGAAAATTTTGACTTATTCACAACAATAATTTTATCTTTACTTAACTGCAAATAACTTGATATAATTTCTTATCACCATGCAAGCAATTGTTACCATTTGCATTATTAGAACTTGTAATAACGAATGGGTTTGGAAAAAGTGTTTATGGTGTTGAAATCAGCAAAATTGTGTTAGAAGTTTTCATTACATATAAGGAATGATTGATTAAATTATAAAAGAAATTGTAATCAAGTAACTACAAATTCATTTAAAAACAAACTTTTTTACCTAAAGATATTACAATTAATCATAGTTTTCTATAATTAATGCAGATAATTATTTTTTAATATTTTCTTTTTTATGTATATTTTTTTCAATGTTATCCACTTTATGAAAATTTTTCAGGTTTATTGTTCCTGTGTCGATGATTATCTGTAATGATGTGATGGCTTATATGTTTGGATTTTTCTTTGGCAAAACTCCTTTGATCAAATTATCTCCAAAGAAAACTTGGGAAGGATTTATTGGAGGGTGGATTTCTACTGTCATCTTTGGTGCAATGGTAAGCTTCCTCTGAAGTTGAAATTGTGTTATTATTCAACATTTATGCATGAAAATACTTATCAGAAACTTGATGATTGCTCATTTCTTTGTTAACAATTTGTGTGAGGGTGCATTTCGCTGCGGAGTTGTACCGTGAGTGGGCGTTTTGCACGTAAATTTAGTTATTCAGTTAAATTTCAATCGATCAAAAATTATTTAATGTTTTAACCAACTTTTCATATTTTATATTGAAATAGATAAATAACAACCACAAGATTTTTGAAAACAAAAGATATTTTTTTTATTGGATAAATTTATAATAGTAGTATATGGTTTTAATTTTTTCGAATGATGTTATATAAAAACATTTTTACAGGGTAAAAAAGTGAAAAGCGCAGTCATAAAACTAATCATGTTTTACAGTGTGGTAATGCTCAAAGCATCTTCCTCTATGAAGAGGAGATGCTTTTCGCAAGGATAGTGAATTTTAAACCTGAATTGATTTTTTTAATCCCCCTTCTTGTTCCGCATCGACTAATGTTAAAGCTAGTTTTTATTGTCTCAATTTCTTCAGAATATATGTAGTGGATGAGAGCATTTTTCTTCCTGTGTATGCCATTATTTCTGTCCCCACCAACAAACCATGTTGTTACACTCACCCGTACTAGTACGTGACCCACGCTCAAGTATCCATCATCTGACAATGTGCCAGTGTGTGACCCACATAGAGTGTGTTAGAATATTGTATTTTATAAAGAAACTGCTTTTAAACCATAAATTTAGCTTTCTTTTGAAATGATATTTTTTATTTTAATAATGCAATTTTTTTCTAAAAGCAATTGCAAATGTCTTAAATAAAAGTATTATAAGATATGGCAGCGTCAAATTGTTAAAAAATGGTGTATCAAATTCTTTTAAACCCAGAAATGGGAAATGGAATTGTTCTTCTTTTAATTTAGAATGCAATAAATTAGAAATAGCTATTTTTATGTTTTGAAGAGGTTTAATGCAGTTTGCTGAAATTTGAAAATCAAATTAAGACACAGATTGTTATTTGCAGTAATTTTACTTTGAAATATATATAATGATTTATTGCACAAAACATTTATGTTTTAAATCTTAATTTCTGAAATATTGTTATTTAATATTTATAGCAATGAAATATTTTCTACTAATAATTCCCCTTTTTTGGTTTAGATGTCTCATTTCCTGTGCCAGTTCCATTACTTTGTGTGCCCTCTGGCCTATTCAGAGCGCCTGGAGAAAATGACGATGGACTGCACCCCATCTCACCTCTTTCAGCTGACGGACTTCAGTCTGCCTGGGCCTCTGCAGACCTTCGCTTCTCTGGTTTGAACGACTTTTTAAAAAAAAAGAATGCTGAATATTATATATATATATAAAAGCATTTAAATAATTAAAACCCATTTCCTGAGTTAACAGAAATTAAATTGAATTTAATTAGATTGAAATCGAGTTTGAAATTTAATTTGGAAATAAACAACAAAAAGTTTACAAAAATGAAAAGTAAATGAAATAAAACCTATTTATGAAGCAAATCTAAATTAATATAATTAAGTAAACAAAACTGAACATTGGAATCAAAACTAAAAATTATTTCGGATTCGATCATGTTTAAAACTAAAAATTAAAAAACAAACAAACAAATCATTGTATTTAATGAGTGCAAATACAGCTACAACAAAAATACAGATGAATCTATTTTAATTAACAATATAAGCTAAAATATATATATATATATATATATATATCAAATTTAACTAGTAGCCTTTTAAAAATTAATAATATAATGATAAATAAAATAATACGACCATAAATAAATAAAAACAAGATAAAGCTGAAATTAAGGGGAGAGATTTTCTGCCTAGTGATCCTTTTTTTTTATTAGTGATTATGGAATAAGCAAAAAAAAAAAAAAAAGTAACATTGATGGATCATTTTTAATAAAAAGTGTAAGAATGATTGACTGATTTTAGTTTCTTGGATGTTAAATTTTATTTTTTGAATATATTTTATTAAATCAAATCAAAAAATATGAGATTGCTAATTTAATTTGAAATTTCTAATTGGGTATTTTGACTTCTTCGTCTTTTTTTTTTTTTTTTTTTTTTTTTTTTTTTTTAAAAAAACGCTGAATTCACCTTTCTATCTTTAAAAAAATGTAAACATATAGGTTTTATATGCATTAGTTGCATTTAATTTGAAAAAATTTAAAATTTCTATTCCATATGTTGATTTATTCTCATTCAAGGTCACATTAAAGAGAATAGGAAAAGGATTTATACAAATCTTGATAGTTCATGTTTCTACCATTTGGTAAACAAGAGCCTTGAATTGTGCATTCAAATCATTTTCATTTAAAGAAATTTCGCATTCATCTGACTAATTAATGCATCTGTTCTATTTTTATTATTTTCGTGAATCATCAGGATTTTTTGAAGCATTTTAACATTATGAAACGAGCTAAAGTTTTTTATATTTTTTATTTCTACATTTTAACACATTTAAACCCTGAGCAAATGATATTCAATATCTGTTATTTATAGTTAATATTGTGTGGTAATTTTTTAGGCTAACAAGTTCTAGTGAATTTCTAACTGAAAGTGTTTTTTTTTTTTTTCTAAGTTGAATTTCAAAATGCATTACTGTACTACTTATATCCAAAACCATACTTCGTGTGATCAGAAAATGATACTTATTATGTCTATATTTCAGTTGGGATTTCCTGGAAAAGTGACCATTTATCCATTCGTCCTACATTCATTGTCATTGTCCATGTTCAGTTCTATTATTGGACCATTTGGAGGATTTTTTGCAAGTGGATTTAAGCGTGCTTTTAAAATAAAGGTAAATATTATTCTAGTATTAGAGTTCTTTTTTTAATATATTTATATTCAACTAATTTAGAAGTTACAAAATATTTTATTATGAATTCTTTTCATTGAGAAATCTGTTTTAATTGAACTTATTCTAGCATTTGATGGGGGTAAGCAATTTCATTTCAGAATCAAAGTCAAAAGATTCAGTCACTCATTCTGTCAAAGTTAATAGCTTTTTTGGAGGCAAGGGGGACAAGGCTCCTATGTTTATATGGATATGCTTATGCATTTTTCTACATAAAGCTACAGCCCCAAATAAATTTATTGTATAATTATATTATTAATTAATGATGCATAAATTCATTTCATGGTATTCATTGTCCTATTTCTGCAGGGTGTGTTGCATCATTGGAAGTCCTTAAAAACTGCTTTTTTTAATGCAAGAGCCTTAAAAGTACTAATTTTTAAAAAATCCAGTTACTTATATTTTTTTTCTAAGCGTATATATATATATATATATATATATATATATATATATATATATATAT
>JAPMOQ010006034.1:560627-630773 GCA_026543055.1 Argiope trifasciata
TTTGTTGACGTTGCCTTCTGTTATCTCCTTTTCGAGCTCTTTAATCATCTTTTCAAATTCCACCAAAGCTTGTCTGTGATTGTCGACATATACCGGCGATGGTCCGAAAGTGCAAGAAATGTAATCAATTGTACGGTCTTTCACCAACGTTTTTGGTATGTGTTGACATTCACCAGCGAATGTCGACATTCTCCAATTTCGGTCTCTCACAGTAACATATATACACTAATGATGCAAATGGGTTAACTAATTATCCTCTTTTTTTCCCTACTTTTTTCTTTTAGCAGCATTTCTCTTTTGCATCTGTTCAGCATAATAATCATGCTAATATTCAAATGATGATTGTGTAAAAAAGTGTTGAGAAATGTGCTTTATAAAATGTGTATGTGCATGTTAAATCTTGTTTAATTGAGTTATTAAATTTACATTGAAAATCAATTATTTTTATTCCTTTGTTGAAATGCTTAAATGTTCTAATTAAATATTAATTATTTTTTCTCTTAAAAGAAAAAGATTTTTTACTTTTGTATAATAAAACATTGTAGTTATGCAGTCTTATGTATTATTTTAAAAAAATGTCATTTTTTTCTTTGTCACATTTCTAATTGATCTGTTAAAATAATTGCTAAAAATCTGCTTATTTTTTGTGTCTGCTTTTGTCTATTGAATTTTAAGGATTTGGCAATGCTATGATTTTATTATAACATCTTTATTTTTGTTTCTCTGTGCATTTCAGCTTTATTTTAAATCATGAATTGTTTTCTAGGACTTTGGTGATATCATTCCTGGACATGGTGGAATCATGGATAGATTTGATTGTCAGTTTCTCATGGCAACTTTTGTAAATGTGTACATATCAAGCTTCATCAGGTCTGTTTTCATATTAATTTTGCATGTGATACAGCTTGGGTCATGGAAACATTCCCACTTTCTTAGAAATAAGCTTGTTTTAATTTTTAAAAATTTACTAAGGAATTACCTCTATATATGATATGCAGTTGGTTTACAGATCATGATAATAATAGTAGGTTTTAGCCTTAGAATCAGAATCCTGTAAATATTCATGCAAATTTAGCTAACATGTGAAATTATATGAAATCCCGTTGATTTGCACTTGATCACAGCATTACGATAAAAAGTAATTGATATATATTATCCTGGGAGTAACAGAGAAAAAAATAATAAAAATAATTTTCAACAGAAACATTCATATTAATTTTATACTATTCAATTTCCTATTGGAAAAATTTCATACTTGATTCGGTTTTTATTTTTATTAAGAGTTTAATTAATTTGACATTAATGATGTAGAAATGGTTAATCACCCTCAGCATATTTTTTTTAGTTCTTTTCAACACATTTGATTTTTATTGCATATGCATATATGAGCTGATGAGTAAAGTTCTATCTTTTTATCTAAGAACAGAGAATATTTAAAAAGTAGCAACTGTTAATAATATAGTTTGATATTGAAAAAAGCATTTTGCTGTGGTGAATTTTTTAATATATTTTTATATTACAATAATTTAGAATACAGTATTTGTTTCAAGGAATGCATGATCAGTGGTGGATCATTTTAGGAGCAATGCAGAAAACTTAATGTGACAGGAAAACTATTGTTGAGAATGGTTTGAAATTTTGCATATTCCCATAAAACTGTTTTGTCATTCAATTTATGCTAAAATTTAAATATGCTGCAATTTAGAAAATTTTAAAACTCTTAATTTTGTGAATTTTTACATATTAAAAATAACCTTTTTATGCTAAATATGCATGCAAAATTTTTAGAATCCATCGTATTTTCCTAACAAAAAGAATATGTCATTATGTTTAGAAGTTTTTAATATGTAAATAAAAGTTAAAAATTTAATTTTGACTTTAAAGAGTCCAAATTTTATTAGTTTATAATTTTGAAGCAAATAGGCATAAACTAATGAAACTTGACTTCCAGGAATAAATTTTGGTGTAATTTTAAAATTTAATCAGAAAAATTGGCATTGCCTTTGGACATTTTGAAGTTTGCTCATATCTCAGTGTGCAGATAGCCTGTTACAAAATTTTCAATTAAAAAATCTCACTTTAATGACTTGGAAGTGAAACCTTTTTTATAAAGATTGTATTATGAACAAGGATGGAATAAAGCTGTGTGACTTATTTTATTTCCCCATCATTGCAGAACTATTTTCCTTTTGAATGCGTAGACTGAAACTGCTGAGACATCTTTTACAGCCTAAAATAATAACTTTGTTGTTCCAAATTATTTATCTCTTTTCAATGTCAGGATTTTCCCCGCACAGATGATTAGCAGGGCTATTTTTCCTAAAAGAAACGTTTTATAATCAAATTGACTTATGTTAATAGAGATGAATGTTCATCATAAGTCGTCAAAATAAGACATTGAAGAAAATGTTCGATGTCTGCTCTTCTCATTGAATGAATAACAGTTGGTGCAAGTGGCAAGGGGGAGGAGGGTACCCTGACATATTTCTATTATTTTTTATAAAAATGAGTCATAATGGCACATCCTATGTACCTAAATATCGAACATTGGAAACATATAATGCAAGTAAAAAATTCAATTAGTTCATCTTATTTTTCTGAGAATTTCTAAATGCTCCTATGAATTATCATGATATATCACAACAAGATGGAATCGAAAAGTTAATTGAATATCAAATAACATTAATGTAGTTTTAAAGAAAGCACTTTATTTATGGACAAGATATTCGAACATCTATATGGAAGTGATATAGCAGGATGGCAAATGATTTTTAAAAAAATATATACTGCAGAAAGTTATTATGGTACATGTTATATTATTTTTATTTTAGGGACTTTGATTTTCAAAATATTTTGTAATTGACTTTGAGATTTATTTTATCCCTTAAAATATGTCTATTGGTTACCCCCCCCCTCACCTATGTAATGTTATTTTAGCTTTTTCCTAGTCACAGATGTTTTCTAAGGTATATTTTTCAAAATGTGTCATTTCAAATAAGGATACACCTTTCTTAGTATTACAGAGAATTAGATTGCATTTCTGACTTGATGATGTTTGTGTTATCTCATGATTTTTTTAAAAAATTCGGTTATTATATAAAGTAATTCTGTTATATTATTTCAAAATAAATTCACATTTTGGATATCATTTATCAATTTGTGATTTTTGTTTATCTAAATAATATTTGTAATTTGATATCACAAAATTTAATGCAAAAAAAAAAATTATGAAATCAGAATTGCATAGAAATTATGCATAAAAATATTTAAATAAATAAATTTTTATTCTTGCTACTATGTTTTCTCTAATTACAATTTATAGTTTTTATAAATGTTCAAATGCTATTAATAAAAATTTGCTCCTCTGTAACCATATAAAATTATGAAGTAAAAGATAAAATTTATGTTTTTCAGGGAAAGGTGGTATGTATTTGCTAATGTTTTTATGGACTAGTATATATTTTTTCTTTTAAATTTAGCATAATTATACTGCTTTTTTATTTATTTTCTCTAAAGATAATAGTCAGGAAAATGAAATGTGTTGCTTTAGTGTGCAGAAAATAATGTCTAAAAATAATTTTTTAAAGTTCATTACAGATTTTTTAAACTTAATTTTATAACTGTGTGCTAATGTAAAAATCTGCTGAATACAAAGCACATACTATAGAAACAGTTGCTTATTAATATCTTTACTGTGCCATTCATGTTATTTTGATTTCATATCAAGCTGTTGATATTATAGTTTTCTATTGAAATTGTCAGATTCCTACTATTCTTTTGAACCCTTTTAGATAATATATCTATTATATAATTTTTTTTATTTAAATATTTTATTTGCTTTGTGATTGGTAGATAGCAAGTCACCTGACCCAAAATATTTGAGGTTTGTGTTTCCCAGTGTTGCTTGAAATATTTAATGAAAATTATTGTGTCATATTAAATATTTATATTGTACCTGATGGAGAAATGGTGACAAAAAGAGTTAATTAACAGCAAATAAGTTTAAATTTTTTGTTAATTCTATTTTTAGACATATCTGTTGTAGCAATATTTATGTGTCTACCTTTCCGTTTTGTTTGCCTTTCTTGAATGGTGGAAATTTTTCATCTCTGAGCTTGCCATCTTATGAATATCTAAGGAATACACATTTTAACCAGAGATGGTTTGTGATCTGAAAAATCGAATTCTGCATTTTGTGTGTGAAGATGTTGACAGGTCACAAGAAAAGTATTTTTTTTATGTCACATAATTAATTTCATTCTGATTCAATAAAATGATTCTGTATGTCATTTATATTGAAAAGGTAGCAATTTCCTATGAGGCTTGCTTTCACCATGATTATTAATAAGTCACAAGGTCAGATACTCTTAGTAAAAATGAAGCAGCATGAAATATTATATTGATAAATATATTTCAACTGCTTTAAGAAAGTGTTTGTTTAATTTGCTTAGTTTTTTTTTAAATTTCATATTTAAAAGCTTCATTCCTGCTATAAAAAATTAAAATGAGAATGAGATTTTTCTTGAATAAACTGATGTTAAATTTTCTTTTTTTAAAACAAATTTGAAATTAAGATTATTTGTTCATAATATTTTTAAAATAGCTTTTAGTTTCCCCATTTACTTTTGTTTTCATGGAATTTTTAATTAATTTTTTAATATAAATTATAAAATTTTCTGTTCATATAATTACTTACTGTTGTTTTATATGAATGAAAAAATGTATTATATCCAATAATGATTGGTTAGCTTGAAGCTGACATTATTTAAATAAATTAAATCACCCTAAAAATTATATTGAAAAATGAATTTAATAATAACAAAACATTAGTTTTTAAAACAAAAAAGGCAGTAATTTTTTTTTATTATTTAAAAGTTAAACATTAATGAATTTTAAAAGTAAATCCCTACAGTTTATTTGTGCTTTAAATGCTTAATACAGGTGTTTAAATTGTAATGATATTTAGAAATTAAAATTTTAGATCAAAGTTTTGTCAGGTAGGGTGTTTTTTTTTTATTGTTGTTTCAGTATAAAGTAGAAAGCATTGCATTTGATTGATTCTGTTTTTGAGATTTCTTTTATTTTTTAATTAGAATGTTTATTGGTAAATCAAAATTGTGATCCCACCTCCACCTTAAAAAAATCTTATTATTTGTTTGCAGTAATAATTTTATACATTATAAAATCAGTCTTTAGAAGCAACTTTTTGGAAGATAATATAAATTTTTTATAAAATTTTATTATTATCACTTTATTTTTATTTTGGCTAGGCCAATATACATAGAAATCATGAAAAATAATTACAATTCAAATAAAAACTCAAAATTGCATTTAGATGTAATATAAATATTACTTATTGTTGTGTTTTCTTTATGAGTAAGCTTTCTTAAATTAAAAACAATAAAGTAAAATTCTTTACTATAGAAGCTATTCCTCATACAATGTATTTCTTGTTACAAAATTGATTATTTTCCATTAGATAGTTTCATACTTTTCTTGCATATTGGGATTTATTTGTATATTACATAGCAATAAGTTAAAGTTAAATAAAATTCCCCTATTCTGAAGGCCCTTAGTAACATCTGATTAATCAGAACTATATAATTCTTTATATTGTTCTGATAATAATATAATTCTTTCTTTCTTTCTTTTTCATTAAATTATTGCAGACCTTAATGTTAGTTAACCATGCACAGCTACAAAATCTGCATATTTCTGTGAAACATATTTCCCCAACTTTATATTAACTATACCATCAGTATTTATTTTTGTTCCTTTGCTATTTTTTTTATTTTCAATTACAATACCTTTTTCAACGATAAGTTGCTGATGTTTTGTTTAATAATGATGAAATCTTATTCACTTTACTACAATTTTTTTTCTCAAACTTTGTAATGCAATTTTTTGTATTGCATTTTATATGCATACGTGTCATCGCTTGATTTCGATAATGCATCTCTTGAAAATAAATTTTACAATGAACTATCTAAATAACTTTGTGCTTACATCAAACATTGTTACAAAATTCTATGGACGAATTTCTTTCTAATTGTTCTCTTTTAAAGACAATTTTTGAAGATTCTTTCTGAATGCTTTTATCTGAGTGTGCATGTGAGATTCTTTTACTGTGTGGGTTTTATTATTATTACATTTTTTACAACCAAAAATAAAAAAGGAAAAAACCATTTTTAAATTTTTTTGAAAGAAAGAAAATTTCTATAAATGTTTTGTTTTGTTTTGCCATTTTATGAAAAGCTAGAATACAGAAAACATTGAAATATATTAACTCTTAACTTTAAAAGCAACATCCAGAAATCATTTTGCTTAAAATATTTTTAACCTCCTGTTTTTTTGTTCATGTCCACAGGGCTCCTAACCCTCAGAAGCTTTTGCAGCAAGTTTTGATGCTAAAAACTGACCAACAGCTACATATATTCCAGTCTTTGAAAGATCACCTTCTATCCAAGGGCGAATTGCACTGATATACTGCAGTTATCAATGGGATTCTTACCCAACAAGTTTAAGTAATCTATATAATTCATTTTGTCCACTCTCTTGTTATAAATAAGTAGCATGTGATGTGCCAATTTCTTAGTTATTTAGATTTGCCAGTCGATAATGTGTTTATTCATTAGTGTCAATGAAAAAAAGAAAATAAGTTCAAGAGTAGCTGAACTTTTTTTAAAACAATTTTCTAAGTATTTCTGCATTTGTAGTCAGTGTACTTTTTCTGTATTTTCAATGCTTGGCATATACAGAATTGCACTCTATTGAAATTTTCATAGTCTAAACTAAAAATGTTTTCAAAAAACTGCTTATCTTTTAATTAGATGTTACATTTTAATAATATAAGAATTACAATATTTAATTACAAGTTGTAATATGCAATTAAGGTTATTAAATATTTGTTCAACAAATTTTTAAAAAAAGACTTCCTGGAAATTAACAAAACTTTTTTTTTTTTAAGTATTTTGTTTTCATTTATAATTATGTATTTAGCTTTTTTCCTGCCAGAAAATGAAAATAATGGTAACTTTAAAATTGTGATTTGAATAAGCAACACAATAAAGATGAAAAAAAAAAATTTTTAATTAGATATTTGAACTAAAATGTTTGATATGTGTAATTGACAAAGATGATTGTGTGAAACATCTGCCACTTGTTATGGTAATGTTTAGAGTTAAGTAGAGTGAGTTAATTTGTATGGAAAGCTCATTTTTATATTGGTTTTGGCTTTGATCAAAATGTGTAATTTTTATTTGTACAGAAAGTTTAAAGTGTGTATTTGTGAAATGTAATTTATGTTGTATATTATATTGAGATATATTTATGTATTTGTATTTTATATGCTTTTAAAGTTAGTCATCAAATTGTGTTTCATATTCATAAGATGTATTCTCCAGATTCATTCAAACAAATTTTTAATTAAGCTATAAAAGCATAAAAATGTGCAATTTAAAAACCTTAAAAGAAATTTCCGGTTCTTTATATTATTCTTTTGCATTTTCATCAAATATTAGACAGACCATTATCAGTAATTTACTAGGCTAATTTTAGTACTCATTCAAACTGTTCTAAGAAATGTAATTTTAGATATTCTTTAAATTGAATATTTATGCTTATTTTATTTATTCCTTTTTTTTTCTTTTTGCACTTTAATACATTTCTGAATTAAGGAAAAACTATATAACTGTGGAAATAAATTTCATTACAGTGAAACTTCTTTAAAAATGCCAATAGTCATATATTTAAAGTGACAGATTTTGAGTTTGTTGAAAGAAAAAAAAAATGCCACAATACTGTGTGTTTATTGTATAGTTTTAATTAATTAATGTTACTTGCTTCATGTAACCTCATAGTTTTCTTTTCTGATTGTGGTTGCAATGCAGCCATCACTTATCAGTCAGTGAAGTTGACATAATAACACAATATCATCTGAGATAGGGGGAATCGTGATTTGGTTAAATGCAAGTAATCTCTTCAATATTTTGTGATTCACTTTATCAAATTTAAAAAATACTTATTAAATTTAAATTTGCTTTTATTGCTTGCTTCTAAAAAAAGGGAGAATTAAGAAAAGAAGATTTAAAAAATTGTTCTAGAAAATATTCAAACTTATTGTAAACACAAAGATGAATTAGATAATTTAATATTTTTAAAAGTGGAAAAAATCATTTTATTTTGATAAAATTAGCTTGATTTTTCCTGACAAAAATTAATAGTATAAGAAGAACTGGATTTTTAAAAGGTTTCATTGTAACTTGTTTTAAATACTTATATATCTTTGTAGTATTATTTCTTTGCTTTAAATGATCCATATTATTTCCTAAAATTCTTGCTTTTAGCTCAAATTAAGAATAAAATTTTTTGAATTCTTAAGGTCACTTATGCTGTGTAGTTTTAAAAATTTTAAAGACAGTATTTTACTACTTATCCTTAAACCATGTGATGATGCAACCAAATTCATTTTTTACTATGAATTATTAAATATCTTATATTTTGTGATTGAGCTTGAATTATTTTATTGAACACTGATGCCTTGCCGCTAAAGAACAAATTGAATTTCTGTCATTTTAAGGAAATATTTCAACACTGATGGCATACTTAGAGATTCTTTGTAAATTAATGAGGTTACAACTGATCTTTTATTTTGTTCTTTACCTAAATTTCTATTTTCAATTCAAAATTTTATTCTAATGTTTATAACAATTGAAATATATTGTATTATAAATAACTTGAAGAACAGTATTTCTTTTAATAACCAATAATGTCATGTTAATTTTATTATTAATACCATGGACAATTATTATGACTCTTTAACACATATATCTAAATAAGAATTTAGATATTAAAAGAAGTCAAAATTAACTTTACTGGAAAAATTAATGTCAAAGGAATTACTACTACCTTTTAGTATATTATATGATTCATGTGCTTTCTGATATGAAGTGTGATAGTTTAATTTTAATTGGAAGATTATATGTCAGTGTATTTACTATTTTTTTTACTTGAAATATTATTCTCATATAGGATGAGCATATTTCCTGTTACCCAACTGCATAATTAAAAATGGTCTATTATGTAAAATTTATGATGACAGAATGGCTACAAATAATCGTATAATCCAAGATTTGGAAAATTTTTGAATGCTAGACTTGTCCCTCATAAAATTTTTAAAAATATTTTAGTGTTATAAATGATTTTTTTAAATGAGGAAGACTAAAGATGATAGTATAGCAATCAATAAACTTTTTTAAAAATAATAATCAATAAACTTTTTACACAAACTGAAAGTTTTAGTATCCTAGTTAGGCATAATTCCAAATAGATATCAATAATTTTATTTCAACATTAATTTTAAATGCTATCCTCTTAGGGAACCAATTGGTCATTTAATTATGCAGGCTTAGTTGTTCTTTGAAGACAAACTAGAAATATTTGTCTTTTACTTGGAAAATTAGATATTTTGAATGTAAAAGAACTTTTCTGATGCAAGGTTGCTGGGAGGGTCAGATTTCTTCTTCTTAATTTATGCAGAGAATCATGCAAATGTTGCAAATTTTTTTGAAACATAACAAACGAGATGGATATAATGTAAACATTATCCTACAATTATTATTTTTACACACTATTAACTACAATTATTATTTTTTTTTATGTTATTTTAAAACATATATTCATGCCCTAAGAATCCTAAGTAGTTTCTGATCTAATCTGCCATTAGAAATTTAAATTGGAGAAATCATATATTTTGTGTAATTTAAAGTATGTACTAAGAAATAAGAATAATTCATTATATCTTCTTAAAGAATAATTCTTTAAATCTTCAACAACATGCAACAATAACCAGAGTGAACAAATTTCAGTAAAATATTTTAAAGCCATTTTTACATTATTTCAGAGAAAAAAAATTCTGGATTATTTTCCCATTTCTTTGAATTGAAAAAGTAAAAAAAAAAAAAAAAAAAAAAAAAAAAAAAAAAAAAACCTTGCTGAAAGCAGGTTTTTTCTTGCCTTTAACATTATGATGGATTTTTTAAAAAAAATAATTCTTTGGGGATATGTTAAAAATTAAACTCATTATTTGAATGAAATAAGATATATATACATTTGAATTCTATTATGGAATATTTTAATTGAGGCAAATAGTATTTTACAAAAATTGTTATTATACATTTTGAACTGGTTTTTTTTTGTTTGTTGTTGTTGTTAGAATATTTTTTACATGTTTGAAAAAGGAGTATTGTTAATTTTAATGAAATAGTAATTTTTTTAAAATTTCTATAAAGCAATTATTATTGTTCTTTAAATTTATATATTCTGGTCTTTGGGAACATATAAAAATCATCATTATTGCATGTTCAGCTATGTTATT
Organism: Argiope trifasciata; assembly: GCA_026543055.1. Lineage (NCBI taxonomy): Eukaryota > Metazoa > Arthropoda > Arachnida > Araneae > Araneidae > Argiope > Argiope trifasciata. The sequence goes on from JAPMOQ010006034.1 coordinate 571,003, forward strand.
ATAGCGTTGTTATTGAAAATAGTTTATGATATTTTATAGAACACATTAAATGTTTTTTAATTATATAGCTGATTATTTATTGAAGTTCATCAAAATTATTTTATTTATCAATTGTTTTCATTAATTTTCCAATGAATCTCAATCTCATGCCAAAATGCCAGCTACTAAAAATCACACTTCTATACTCACGAGGTTTGTTTTCAATATTTTATTAAGTTTGTTTGGAAAGTGTTTATTTTCTATAAATATTTATTTTATTTCTTTATTGTAAATAATTGATGTACAGAAATATCTTTGTTTTGGTGGTTTTTTTATTCACAAGTTACCAAACAATTATATTATTTCAAAGTTTTGAGGGTTTTTTTTGGTGTGTGTGAAAGAAATTGAATTATTTTTTTAAGTTATATGTACTTATTGCTTTCTTAAAATATTTGGTTTCACCAAAATTTATTCCTCATTATTCATTTTCATGCATTGTGCTTCAACTATAATATATATATATATATTCTGTTTGCTATATTGCATAAAATATAACCAGGAATGAAAAGGAGAATTTCAACTTGTATGAAAAATTATTTTGAAATATTTTTCCTTTTTCGTACATGTGAATTTATTTTGAACCTGACTATTAGCAAATGATCTGCTAATATCCAAATTAGTTTTTTTTCTGATCTGAACAAGAAGTGTTAAGAGTTGTGAAAATATATGGTTTTTGGCTAGGTTGGAGTATTGCTTGTGCATACCACTTGTTACGGATTGCATAACATTCAATTTTATGTGAGTTACATGTCATTATTGATTTTTCAGCTAAACTTTGAAATTATTTACGACATTTCTACTACTGTTAACATACGTTTTGTGATTAATTACTTCAAAGGTATTAACTTTGATATAACTTATGTTAAATATATGAAGACCATTTATTATTAATATATTTAAAATGTGGCAAAACTTGCAATTACATTTTATTTAATCAAATGTGTCCCTGTCTTTGCAATTAATCCATTTAAAGCCTTTACCATAATAAATAAAAAGATAATAGGCTACCTTTCTTTGTAAATGTAAATCATATCAAAATTCATAACTATTGACAATTCTTGTTATGCAGTCAAAAACAGTGCAGTTAGATGCTTTTTTAATCATTTTTATTTTCAATATATTTTTTAAAGTTTATGAATATATGTTTAAGATTTATTGAAATATATTTTCTTTTGTAAGATTTTCCTTATACCTATGTTTATTTAATAAATTTAAAGCTGATACCACTTTGTTACAAATCAAAATTTGAAAGACATTTATTTGGTGAGAACAGTTGAAATTTAATTATTAAGTTATCTGTTATAGTAACTTTTACATAAGTTAGTTATAAATCATCTTAAAAGTTTGATATTTGCTAAAATTAACTAATGATTGCTGATACCCCCCCCCTCCAAAATTATTGCATGTTTGTAAATTCATTTTAGTAAAATTTTTATATTTCAAAAATATGTGTATTGAGAGAAACAAATCAAAAATGTCTTTATTTCTGTTTATACTGCGTTATTTCTGAATTTGATTATTTTTATACTTCTTACTTTAAATGTGAGTGCACTTTTTTAGCTTCTGTTCTGCGGAATGTAAGTTACTGGTGATATTTATTGTCTACATTCCAGTTGTTTTATTTGGTATGTTTTATGCAGCTTTGTTACTCCCTCTCCTCCCCATACATGAAAGGTACTGTTGAAAGTTATTTTTGTGGATTATCTTTTTTTTTCTTCTGCTTTTTAACTCTTTTATATGAAATTGCAAATTACTTTTTATTTGCAACTTTTTTTCGTTTAAATATGTCTTTCATTGTTTACTAGAATTTCATTATATTACATGTTTAGATTGCAGTTGATAATTAATCAGTTTTAATATATGTTACATAATATGAAATTATTGTATATATATATATATATATATATATATATATATTGCATTTTTCATATTTATTTTAGTATCAAATTTGAAAAATATGTCTTCATTTTTCAGGGATGAAATTTTTTTTATTTTTAGAAAAGTTTATAAAATTCTAACTATTTAATAATTTTTGGGAATCTTATTTGTATTGAGACATATACATTAAGATTAATGTTAAATCAACAATTGTTTGCAAAAATAAATATGTTGTAGAAATTCTTAAAAAAAATTTTTTTTCCCCTCAGAGCAATTAAATAAAATATGAAATTGAAAAAGATGTGGTATAACATAATATTAACTTAGCAGCTTAATTTATTTTTCTTTTCTTTTCTTTTCAATTCTTTAAAAAAAATCAGAGAAAGATTATTTTATGCTCTCTGCCTTGAATCAATAGAATATTTTATTTCTTATAAAAATTTTCAAATTTATTTATGTAAGTCGTAATTTAATTGAACATACAAAGATGAATTATTTTTTAGTTCTTTTCCTATCATTAATTATCTCTATTTGATTTATTATAGAAAATTAAAATTTTAAACAGTTGGATAGCAATAAAATTCTTAAATGACCTTTCCCCCCTATTTAAATGGTAGCATAGAAAATTAATTTCAAAGTAATTTGCAGTTGATTTTGTTTTCCGATTGAGATAAAATATGTTTAATTTATTAATTATCTTTATTCTTATCCTTAATTTTTAAGTGAAATAAGTGTAAGATAATTTTTCAATTCATATTACATAAAAATATAATTTTAAGCATATTTTTTATTTATATTTTAATTTCTTTCATGTTTATATCTCTCAGCTGCAATTTTAATTAGTGTATCCAAAGTACATTTGCTGGACAAATTACAGAAATCAAGACATATAGGACATGTTAAGTCAATATATATGAAATTAACTAGCCATAAAAATTATATTGAATGTTCTTATTTGTGATAATTGTAGATATTGATGTTTATTATTGAGAATGTTTATATTGCACGTTTTTGTAGCATTTGCTTGTTTCAGCCATTAGTATCTGTGTATTTCATGTTGTCATGATTTTATTTCTTAGGGATGTGTTTACCTATATTTGTTTAGATGGTATCTTATATTTTTTTGATGATCTTAAGTGTTTGAATAAAACAAGTTGTGAAAAACTCTAAAAATGATTTAAGGCACTTGAAATGAGTTTCTATCTAGTAAATTTATGTGTATGTTTTTAGATATTCTTTCTTCATGTAATTCACAAAAACCATACTGTTTACTAAAGGCCTGTACTTATATATATTTAGCGTGCTGAAATCACTAGTCGTTCCTCTTAATGTTGTCATTTAGATTATGAATCTGTTAAGTGTTTTTCTGTTTGGTGGTAATGTGTTCAAGAAATAAAAGAAATTGTTGCCTTTCCAAATTGATTTTCATTTTTTTAATGTTTCAAGTGATTAAAAATTGTTACTTCGTTAAAATGGTTCAAAACCAATTTTTGCGAAAAAAGATTTAATGATATCTACCATTCTTAGTTCAATATAAAAGGAGTTTTAATATTAGAATATGAATTTTTGTACTTTTTTGATAAACTTTTTATTTCTCATTTAAAAGCTAAAAGATTATTACTTTCTGATTAAAATATAAAAAAAAATATTGTGTAATTGATGAATTAAATCTTAGATAATATGACCCTTATCTATACTAACTGGAGTGTGCAGATTGTATGATCCATCTGCTCCAATCTCAGCTCTTATAGGTTTGAATGCGATCATTTTTAATTTCATTCAGATCTTATGAACTACAGCAAAGATAAGCACTATTTTAAGTCAAATTTTCACATTAAAAGTAGAGCAATCTGGCTGGTTTGCATGCCTTTTAAAAAGTGAAATTAACTGGTAAAATCAGTCTAATTGTTGATACTGGAGATTGTTTCAAAGTTTTATTTTGCACCATCACTCGAAAATGCTGAGAAGTAGGGAACCATTCATTGAACAGGAGGTCATAAACTTTTAGATGAAATGAAAATCAGTGAAATCGGGATAGTAATTGGGGAACTTTCTTTATAAAGAATGTACAGAGGAGAATTCTTTACTTCTCCCTGCTTCCATCGTCTTCCAATTTTGATATTTTTATCAAAATTGGGAAAAGAGGATATATATCTACAGATCTTAGCTTTCATATGATACAAAACTGATGAAATTGGACAAATCTGGGTTGAAAATTGTTTTGCTAATTTATTTTAAATTAGCTGGTACCCGGCACGTTGCTGCCGTAGAAAAAAATAATCATGGAAACATCCTTTGGAATCTTAGTTATCTTGTTTAATTAAGAATATTTATTTTCTTGTTGGCAGTGAATACATTTATTGAAATGGGAGGATATATAAAGGAGAAGCATAAATAGTATGTATTCTATTTTTATTATTCTATTCTACAAACAATTATGTATTAGATTTGTATATTCTTTTAGAATTGTAATGCTTGGTGTTCTTTAAGAATGGAAATGAAAGAAACTATTGATTGTATCTCGTGATTCGTTTCATATTCGTTCGTTCAGAATTTCAAGTTAAATGTAAGAAAATGTTATTAAAATATTTTTTTAATTGATTAAGCAAAGAAAATACATTTATACCATAACATCTTTAATATATTTGAAAAGATAATTTTTTGAAAATTAAGATGGTGCAAAAGTATTTGTAATGTAATATTTTTGGAAGGTATTGCAAACAATGCCAAAATTTTTATAAATGATTATTTAAAATTTGAAACCTGTAGGATTGGTTTCCCTAAAACTTTCTGAGGTAATAAAACTATTACTTCAGAGAAAGACTTGTATTGCATTTACGTACAATAGCTACAAAATATGAACGTGTAGCTTGAATTTAGCATCATTACTGAATCTGCTGCGTCTCTTTGGCGAGTTATTTGGTGGTTAATAGACGTAGTAAGTAGATTTGAAAATATTTTTTATACTTTAGATGATTGTATTATGCCCATAACCATCCCATAAGTGCAATCTGTTGTGGAAGTTTCATTGCCGTCGGATGAGCGGCACGGCAGCGCATAAGAGACACGCAGACAAACATTCATTATATATATATAATATAGATTTATTACTGTGATGGAGGTAGGTCGAAGACACAGGTGAGTAGGTGATCATCGATGACGTATCTTTGAAATTATGAGATAAAAATCAGTGCATTGACTGTGTTGAGAAACTTTTTTGAAATTTGTTTCTCCTTTGAGAATAGTGTGTTTGAGATTTCTTATAAATAGAAAAGGTGGAGGATTTTGATTTTTTTGAAATAGTGTTTCTTTGCAAGAATAAGTCGATTGTTTAAACATAAATATTCAATAGAATCAAAGATAGTATTTGAAAACTAATCAAAAATTGAAAGAGCTTTGATAATTCATTGCAAAAATCTTTTCAAAGTGGATAATAATATTTTAATCATTCGCTTTTTCTCTAGAATAGATTATTTTTCTGAAAATATTTTGTTTCCATTCTAAGTATTTATAGATTAAAAGTGATTTATTCTAGCTGTTTCTTAAGCGTTTTCTTCATTATACCATCTTTATATATATAAACTTATTAACAAAATAAGCCAAGCAAAAAGGAACACACTTAACTGAATCTTAATAGTTATAAATTTAGATTCGTTTGTATTTTAGTTGTAGCTGCATTTGCACTCACTAAATACAATGATTGATTAAAAATTTTTTAATTTTTAGACTTGTTTGAATCCAAAATAATTTTTAGTTTCGGTTCCAATTTTAGTTTCATTTACATAATTTTATTATATTAATTTAGATTTGTTTCATTCATTGGTTCCAATTTCATTTACTTTTCATTTTGTGAACTTTTAGCGTTTAATTCCAAATTAAATTTTAATTTCGATTTCGACCTAGTTGGTTTCATTTAAATTTTTGTTGACCAGGAAATGGGTTTTAATTATTTTAATGCTTTTATGGTTGTGTGTGTATTTATATATACTAGCCGCCTTTGGTGACCAGCTGGTTCGCCATGAGTAAAGCGTTCTAAAATTTTCAATTAAATCACATATTCATTAGCCTTGAAGTAATTCCGGGCATTGATTGACCTGAAATTAGTATTTTCTTTAAGATGATGGACGGAAAGTTCTAAAAGTACACCTTTTCCTAGTAATATTCTTTAATTTTATAAATCCGTCAGTTTTAACCATCGGTTATGCTTCCAAAATATTAAAAAAAATTTCGATGATGTTGCCAAAATATTAAATATGTTTTTTTAAAGAAAGCGAGAAAGGGAAAAAAAGTATTAAATTAATGATGCAGATATTGCAAACGATAACATAAATATGCCATTCAGTCGGGATTTCAATGCCTATCCTGTCAAAATTCAATCAAGTTTACCGTAAATGAAGAAGATTTATTGAGTTAATGGTATACATATTGCAAATGATTGTAGAAACCTTTGCTTTGCATTTATTTTTCAAAGAAAATATCACATTTTATATTTCTTTTATTTTATCCAGTCACGTGCTGAAAGTTGCATTTCTGTAGACTTATTTTGCGATGATATTTTTTTTATTTGAACTTCCGGCATTCTTTTATTTTATCCAGTCACGTGATAAAAACATGGTTAAAATATTTCTTTAAAAATTCATTAAAAATAGAAGTTTACATTATAAATTAAAAAAACTGATACCATTAGAAAGCTAATTTTTTTATCTTTAAATTGATATAAAAATCATGTTTGTGCAATAATATTTTCGGAAGTTATAGCGGGAAAACGTCGAAATTTCGCTTAAATTTTAATTAATTCAAATTCTAATTAAAAATTCGAAAAAAGGGCTCCGAGGTGCACATTCCGGACCTCCAAGGTATACATGTACCAAATTTGGTAGCTGTAGGTCCAACGGTCTGGCCTGTAGAGCGCCAACACACACACACACACACACACACATTGAGCTTTATTATAAGTATAGATATATAATATGTAGTGTCATTTTAGTTCGAAATACTTTCAGAATTCATAGTAAGCATTCCAAGATAAGGATAAGTTATCTAATTGGCAAAAACAATTTAAATATATGTATAAATAACAATATTGTTTTGTTTATGAAATACATTTAAATGATGTTAAAAGTATTGAAGCGATTTGTAAGGTGGGAGCAATTCTTGAAATGACGTAAGTAGTAAGAAAAGTTATGCTATTATTTTACATAACATAATCTTGTAATAAATTACGAGAGAAAAAACTTATATTAAAAGAACATTTCTTTTATTTCTGAAGATAATCAAAGCAATAAATAGGAATCCAAAAAAAGTCATAGACTAGATATAGAGATTCAATTATTTGTATATAATTAAATCACATAATAAAATAGTTTTATCTAAATAATTCTGTCATTGGGGATGAAATGAGAGGTCATACACACATCAGTTGCATGAAAAATATATCATCTCGGTACAGATAATGGCTCTGATTTCATTCCCATCATTTACTTCATAAAATCTCAAAAAACTTAATCTTCACTGCAATAACAATACATGAAGCATTTACATCAATACTACAATCAATTTTCACATATGTAAAACAGGAATATAAAATTCAAAAGTATTATTCATGTACATAATTTAAAAAAAATAAGCTCTATTTTCTAATACCAGATTTGTTTAACAGGATGATTCAACATTGGTAAATAATTTACTTAGACTAAACAAATTTGTACATCGAAAGAAACAGCTATTTGATCAAAGAGTAAACATTTCCGTTAAAAGCATTTCAAAAACATCACACAATTTGTATTTGAAAAATAAAATTCTACTTATTAGCAGAGATTTTTAATTATTTAAGGGTCTTGGAAATGTTGAGAATCATAACAGTTCTACTTAAATGTGTGTGTTCCAGTATATAATAAACTATATGTTAGTCAAATAACAAAGGGAAGAAATTAAATTTTCAGTCTTGAGATAGTAGGTACTAAAATGAGTCAGGATAATTAAAAATTTGAAAGAAAAGAATATATTTCTTTTTAAATTTGTAAACAAAATGTAAAAGAAAACAGAAGAATTTTTTTTGGGGGGAAAAAGGCAATTTTTCAAAGAAATTACTTTTTTTCCCTTTAAGAAATTGCTTTTACAATCCAAACTGGCTCAAGGCATTTCAAAATGTCAAGTCCATATTATTTTTTGAACAGGAAAAAGGAAATGGTAAAGTAAACAATCGTCTTATACATACGCACATTTTTTTTTGTACATATTGCACACATTACAATGAAAATCATCTACAAGGTCTCAAAATTATTTCTTGTAAAACATAATAAAATTTGATTTTTTTAAAAAAATTATGAAATATTTTTTGTTTAATGCAATTCTTTTTTACACAGTTATTATTTTCATTTTCAAACTATTCAAAATGAATACTGCTGAAGATAATAATTTCTACTTTATAATACAAGTATTTTCTTGCAAATTCATATCCATTGATAAAAATAGGAAATGAAACATTTCAATTATTTTACCACACAAACACCACCACCAAGTATATTAATAAGAAGAATAAAAATTCACAACACCAAATTAAACAAAGAAGCATATTGAAGATAAATCTTTTTAAATAATAAAACATAAATTTCAATTTATAAATGCAAAAATAGTTACTATATATATAAAAAAGAAACCGTTTTGTAAATGTTTAAAACAGCTTAATGCAAACAACACTACTATATATATATTTTTTTAAAAAAAAAAAAAAGCTCTCTAAAACCACCACATGTTAAATTATAGACATTCAGAAATTCCTGTACTAGGATGCTTCCTTTAGTCCATCTTTTTTCGTATTAGAAAGAATATGTTTAATATCTTTTTGCATTTGGAAAATATTCTCTTGAATTTCTTTCAGCTGCTTATTCAATTTGGCTTGTTTTTCTTCAACCACTTCGAGAGCAGACTTTAAATAGATAAACAAAGTTCAAGTTCAAAATTATATATTATGTATACTCATAACAATTAATACATTTACTAATATACATGTAAATATACAAAGTATATTTACATGTGTATTAGTAAATGTGTATTATATTAGTAAATATATATTAGTATACTATATAAGTAAATGTATACATTATATGATAGTATATAATTGCATATACTCTTCATAGTATAAAGTATATGCTGTATTTAAGAATACACATGCAGAGCCAGCCTCCTCTATGAAGGGGTCCAGATGCAAAAAATCGTTTGGGGCCCTAAATTTTTAGGGGGGGGGACACCAAAGATTTGAATGATTATTTAATAATGCATGATTTTGTTTTTGCTATGAATTACTCCAGGAAAATGATCATTTTTCCCATTTCTTTTTTGATAGTACAGCAAGAGCGTTTGAGCATTATACCCATATGCCTGACAAAAGAAAATCCTTTATTTAATTTTAATTTGCTGAGAGAGCATTTAGCATTTATTATGTTTAGTCACTTGCAATGTTAAAGATTGTAAAAAGTATTCCATTAGATATAGATAAAAGTAGATAGCTGATGATTTACGAGTCCATTTGAACTCAGCCTCGACTGTTGGGCGCCGGGCACGCCGCTCTGTCTGAACGTGTCAGAAGGGAATTTCCTTTTTCATAAATGAATATTTCCCACTTTTTTATAGCTATCACTACGATCTTTGCCTCATAAAGGCGTCGGTCAATGCTCAGCCAGCAACATGTAAACAAGCTTGCAGATTTTCAGTATGTGCATCATTATTATGGTTCCGAACACTTTTAATTCTTAATCATGATGGGGGACCCCTTCAATCTGGTGGCTCGGGTGCATAGCACCCACCGCACCCTCTAGATGGGTGGCCCTGTACACATGCAATGTACTTTATCCTGCATAAACTATTACATGCTCTATACAATATATAAATTTGAAATTATTTGTTATAAAGAATTTTTTTAAATCAAATAATGCAAAGTTTAAGCTTTTGCTCTCCTTTTTAATTACTTCATTATTTATACTTTTTCAAGGAAGAAATTATTGTTTAATTATAAAAAAAATTCCTGTCCACTTTATTTTGAAAAATTATGGTAAAATATGATACACATATTGCATTGACTGGAATTAAATGGCATAAGCAACATGAAAGCCTTTGGTATGTAACCCAATTATTGAAACTAACCTTAAAAAGCAAGGATTTTTGAGAGATTATCAATTCTAACTTCCATGTTTCTATAGTTACAATAAATAACTGATTTTTTAAATAATCACGGGTTTCCAAATGCCTTATTTCATAAAATTAAGAATTTGCATAAGCATAGAAATTCATATATTGCTCAAAGTTTTTTAAAAAAAATTTAATTGAAAATTTGATTTTGTTTTTCATAAAAATCATCAAACAGAAAAGGGGATATTATAGAGATAAATGAGTGCTTTCTAAACATTGTTTTTTTCATGCGCACATTCAGAATAACCTCAAATAGTGGCAGGTTCAAATGTTTGACAAAATTAATGATATATTTATAGTTATTACATAATGTGAATTTAATTTAGGAGTTAAAATTCACTGTTATCGGGATTAACGTTTTTTGTTGTTGTTGTTAGGAAGCTTAAAGGAGCTCACTGAAAGCATGATACATTTGAGTTCGACATTACTTTAAATTGAGCTTTACTTTTACTTAATTACTTTTAATGAGCATTACTTTAAAATAAATAAAATCATTGTTTTTCAGAAAATTTGATTATTCTGAAATTACTCGGATTTTTAAACAATTAAAACAAAAAACATGGATTTAAATTACTTCAGTGGAATCAATCATGATAAATTCGCACATTTAAAAAAAAGATTCAGAAAGTTATTTTGAGTACAATGTGATTTCGTGGAAAATGCAAAAATTCTGAAATATAATAGTAAGACCGTAGGTAATTTTTTGTGAAGCTATCTTAATTAATTAAAGCTGTAGGAAATAGGCAGATTTTGTTTTGGGATTCTATTCAGATTAATTTTTGAATGTGATATTTGCAGCATATATCATTCAACATATGATTTGATATATGATCACTTTAAACTTTGTTGTGGAATTTGCAATATTATAAAGTACCTCAAATCTTGATCACAAATATATTTTTAATGAAAATTTTATGACAAATATGCAAATAGTTAATGTTTAATTTGTTAAGCAGAGGGAGTAGTCTTCTCAAAACTTTACCCCACACTCTCTAATATAGATATAATCCCAGAGAATATCTTGCATGATAATAGCATACAATAGTATGAAATATTAACTATTGGCTTCATTCATTGAAAATATGAAATCTATCAAGTAATTATTCATGTGATAATTTCTTCTGCATACTGATTTAATTTATTTCTCAAGCCTAGGTCAGAGAATATCGCCTCATATATTACACAAACCCAATTAATTTTTTTATTAAAAAAATTGCATATTGATGAGAGCATGTCCAACTTTAACAAGACAAGTGTTGACATCAAAATATAGCATAAGTATATTAAAAAGCAGTAGGATACTGCATTTAGACTTCCCATAATGTTAAAAAAAGCTATTAGAGGGCAATTTCCACCACAAATCCCACAGGGAATTGGAAGAAAACCAGATTCAAATTACTTCTTTCATATATAAAGTGATAGTTTGTATATAATCTCCAAATGTTATCAATGCAAGAAATCCATTAATCATTCCTTTTTCCCCCCCACTTATTTCATATTTTGTCACTTATAATACCCAGTTAAAATTGAATGTGTAAACAGGATCTTATGTGAAAATAATTTTAACATATTGTGGCCGCGGTCGCCTGGTTGGTACAGCGTCCGTCTCGTAACCGAAAGACAGCGATTTCTGTCCAAAGACCGCGGTATTGGCTAATAGCAGTTGACTGCAAAGTCCTCCAAGTTCCCATCACAAATTATACCCCTGGGGGTACTGAGTCGGTCTCTGATGGGGATCTCAATTCTAACTTGCGGATGGATGAATGAGTTCATCCATCCGCAAGATTAACCGCCCCCTAAAAAGGACTGTGTCGCGTTTGTTCGAGTAAAGTTGTCCTTTCACCTTAACGGTGCTAGTTAACTACGGAAGGCGCACACCTCTGCTTTCATTCGAAAGAGCTCCGCTCATTCGGGCTTGGTAGAACCAAGTGGCATTAAAACCACCACCCACCACTATTTAACATATTACATGTGCGAGTGGTTTTGTGCGTGCTCACACTTTTTTACTCTGGCATGAACCTAATGCACTGGACCTTCATTCCTCATCTTATACTTTCTTCTTGTATACAGCCGACCATCCCGCCACCACTGAACGTAGCAGTACCGACAGGATGCGTTGGGGTCGACTGCTGAATAAGTATTGTCCAACCTCACATGGACCGGTCCGTCCAACTGACATTCCTTTCGGGGTAGTCAATAGCTGTCTTTCTCCCCACCTGCTCACTCTTAAACAGTTGGAACGAAACTATCCATCTTTGACATCCCATCCTTCAGTGTTTTGAGATGACAATCAGTACTGCACTTGAATCATTATTTACAATATTCAGATTTTCCCTTCACTTTGAGACCACAATGCTTTCCATCAAATAGAGATAAACCGTACCCCATTTTCTCCACAAGTGCATTTATTTTCCTGTGTTCTTCCAAATCTTTGGAAATCCCCCATGTCCAGATATTTTTTGGATTATAAGTGGATGGTATCTTCTTATTTTTATTTCCGGATGAGGAATAAAGTCGAAAGTGACTCTAGCTTTTTTTAGGACACATACCATCCGTCAAATCCATTGTAGTTTTATTTCTTCTCTCAGTTCCCCTTTTAAAACCCCGCTTGATTTGGGAACAATAATATCAACACTCTCTTTCTTAGTCGCCCACTTCGCATAGTGATCCGCCTTTTCATTACATCCCAATATGGGCCTCAATCCAATTCAACTCCCTCACCCTCATCTTACACATTTAATCACAAAAAGTACACGATTTTGTTTACAGCACAAAATGTGGCATTCAGGATTTTAATAGTGATATAAGTATGACATGAACATCATAAAAGACTGATTGTTATTACCTTATTATATTTAGTAGAAAAGATCTGTTTCACTTTGAAGAGTTTCATGTACCACGGATAGCTTTTCCAAACATTCGGGAAATAATGCCTATACTTGAATATGCATTTCCTCAAAACAACGACGGGAAGAATTCTTTCCACTGTTAGCACCAACTCTACCTGGAATTGAATCATAAGCAAATAAATCTTGAGATAAATTTGGCCTAATTAGTAAACAGTAAAAAAAAACTATGATTTACTAACATAGCTCAGAATTGTACTGCATATAATAAATTTTTATTGACTGTTTGCTTTTACTTTTTGTTCATATTTTGGTGTGTGTTAGGGAGGGAGAAAATTTATTTCAAGAATTTCCTTTATTTGCTTTGTTGATATAATTTTTTTAAATATTATAAACACAATGAAGAAATTTTTGTGAAAATGTGGTAGGAACAGTAGGAATTTTTTCTTGAGGTAAATTTGACCTAATTAATAAATTGCATTTATCTATCAAGAAAGAGATCCACGCAATGACGATTAGAGAATAACTTGACATTTATTTAAACACCTCGCAATCAGAACGAAAAATAAAAACATACTTATCGGAGGACGCACGCCTACTTGGAATACACACAACGACAACCAACATCTCAAAATCCCATTGATCTCTTACATTTGACTTCTTATTTATACAGGATGATCAGCGAATAAGCCCCGATTTCAAAATTAAATATCTCTACAATAAAGATCGATAGAATGATGTGGTTAACTGTGCTTTTATGAGCAAAACTGTAAAAATGATGTGCAAAAGTTTAGAAAATTTAGTCACGAAAATTGTTCACTGATGACGCTCTCATCGTAATGCCCGTAGACGCTTTCAGTGTGACGTCAGAAATGAAAAAGGACTTCCGATCTGACTCCTTGTGACTACTTTCTGTGGGGAGCATTGAAAGACGTTGTCTATGGAAACCATCCCGCCATCCAGCCAGTGATAGTGCTTACAGAGACAATGGAACATTCAAACATCTGGATGCCAAATTTCCTAATTGCAAGCGGACCCCATGTTCCAGATTTTTCGGCGCGCCTTAATTACCTTCCGACAACGGACTGGCGCCACGGAAAGGGCCCTTTTGCTGGACGTGATTGGCCGGAAGAGAGGACCAGTAGTCACTGGAGAAGAAGAGGCGGGGATTTTCTTTAAGATAAAATAGGCAGAGGGTTTTGGAAAAAAAATTAGAAAAGAGTTTCTGGGAGACTGCTGGAGTACGCCCATGAGTCCGGGAAATTTGGAGCTCAGCCTGAAATGATCGCTGACTGACTAACCCGTGAATCCCCAGTGGTGTGGTGTTTACGATTTGATGGAGAATTGATCTTCAAGTAAAAACCTTCAACTTCGACTGTTGTGGTGTAAATAGCAACTATTTAATCAAGAACGAGTTGTTCTTTGTATATATATGTTGAGCTACAAAATAAAGAAGTGTCTAAAAATTCTGAGTATTCTTTGATCTATCGAGATCAAGACATAACAATAGCAAGAATAATTAGCAATGTTCCATTTTCTTACTTTCATAGCCAAGCGTCTCAGTTCAGCTTTTTCCTGGACACCTTTAATATCATCCACAGCTAAGCCAACTAATAGATTCATAATAATCACAGCCATGATGAGTAAGAAGAGTATGAATAAAGTATACGCTGGTCCGGCAAAATAGACTCTGTTTTCTGGGTCGTTGAATATGGCATCGAATTCTATCTCTCCTATCATCATGACACCTGTTTTGATAATGGCTTCTCCGGGACTTTCAAATGGATTCTGGAAGGGGAAATATATATATATTATGCAGTTTGCTCTAGCATATTACTAATACTGCAGAGATAGATAGTTTGTTTTTATGTGCAAGTACCAGATCTGATCATACTGTGCCAAACATTTGTTAACCCCTTCCTTCTCGCTCCCGTGAAAATGACGGGGTGAAACTTCTACCTCTATTTCTGGCGCCCGTGATATTTCCGGGCTGGCGTATTCAAAAGTAATGTGCCAAAAATATTAAAACAATACTTCTCATGCCCAGGATCATGTTTATTACTCAATACAGTAAACTCTCGCTACAACGATACCCGATACAACAATAACTCCCTCTACTACAATAATGTTTTGTGGTCCCGGTGATTTTGCATATAAACTAATGTTAATCTCCCCTCAATATTGCGATATTCTCTAGAACGATAAACCTCTGTAAAACGATTTTTTCAATCTAAATTTCAGTATTACTTTCTCCCTTTATAATAATATTTTGATTTTCAAATGCTTTGTTTTTCGTTTTCTTTTGTTATTTTTTACGTCTATTAAGACTCATTGTGGATATTCAACTTATCCCTGAATAAATAGCTATTGTTCAGATTTCAAAACAGATGAAGACCACCCTTTTGGGAATTGGAGTGGGTGAGGGGGGGTGAAGTGTAAATGTATGCCTAGTCTCATTTCCCAGTAAGCTTTGGAATTCTGATAAGGTATAAGGTTTAAGGACATCTAGACCTATCTGGTCACCTTGTCACAGAACAAGTGCCCTTTGTTAGAGGAACAGGGGGAGATGGAGGCGATGTGTTGTTAAGTGACGGACTGAAAACTGAGTTCAAGGGTTGTTTTATAGTCTTTAACGATTTTGAGTTCTACGCGAAACATGTGGTTTAAACTTTTCTTTCTTTCACGCGATATTGTTCCCTAAAGGCCTTATCACACAGTGAAATGTCGCCAGCACTTTTCCGTTTCTACCCTCAAAAACCGGTCAAGCAAGTTTCATAATCGACAACTTATTATGGAGATGATGATGATATTGATGATGATGATAATACAGGTCCATCGCAGTCCTTATTGTCATCCTAGGAAGCTCTTCAATCTGTGAATTATCTACGGACATTTTTTTCAAGCCTTCCGTCGACAAATGAAGAACATTTTCGTGCACTAGACTCAATGCATACAGTATTGGTGAACTTAACAGTGAAAAAATGAATAAACAAACAAAAATATTGGATTATTTTCAATAAAAAGTGTTTTCAGGTATGTGAATATTTCTGAGCTTATTTTCTGAGTTTATCTTATTTATTTATTTTTTTAGTATTTAAACCACTATTATGAGTATTTTACAAATTAATTTCTTCTAAATATAGACTTAAAAGTAGTATTTATGCACCTTAAACTAATAATAATAATAAAAAACTCTTATTAAATGCTCAAAATATGTGGGCCCTCGATATAACAATATGCCTCTCTACAACAATATATTTATTTGGTCCCTAAAATATTGTTGTAACGAGGTTTCACTGTATACACACCAGATGGCTACCCTAGACTATTTGCAATGTTTTTAGAGATAGCAAATTTATTTTAAACCAGATGTCAGCAGAAAGAAAATTTGGTACTATTGTCCTGATTGTGATGTTAGCCTATGCATCTCATGCTTTAAAATTTATCACACGAGAAAAAGATGACTAGTATTTATTTACATTATGTGTAAATGCAATAAAATGATGTTTGAATGCTTAAAACACATATTTTTTATTTTCTCTCTTTGTTGGAAAGCTAACATTCAGTCATAATAACCATGAATGTTGACTTTTCCAATTCCTTTTTTTAAAAAAATTTCAAGCTAAAAATGAACTAAAAAAATTAAAACTGAATGCAAATATTGTACATACACTCAGTTTTATATAATTTTCTTAAATAAAAAAATAGGCACTTTTATGACCATTTTCTTTAAAAGGATGCGACCGTTAAGGGGTTAAACATGACTTTCGTGTTAAATTTTAAAGCATTTTTAGAAAAACATACAATTAAATCTGATGTAAAATTTGAATATCTTTTTAAAAAAGTAAAGGTATTTGTACGAGGGTTATCTCCTAAAATGTCATTTAAGTTCAGAACCGTCGTTCAAAAATGAATTTGTTGTTGTGTACTAAAATATCGGCATTCACACAGAATATGTCTACCCATTCAAACAGAATTGCATTGATTACAAAGTGGTGCATGATCAGAGTGCAAAAGATGTTTTTGGGTCAAATGGATGTGACCTATTCGAATTCTCGCAATAATGACAAATTTCTTTCCAGTCAGAATTTTATTTTTGAAACCTTTGACAGATGGCTGTATTTGAAAAGTTTATTTGTAAATAGCTTTTCCCATGTAGATTGCCAGAATTCATAAAAGAACATTAGCTATTCAATTATTCTCAATGCAATAACAATACCCCTAAAATAAGATCTATATTATTTGATCATCAGTTAATATATTCAAAGCAATGTTTGAAAATTTTTATCTAAAATGTTCAAAGGAAAAATCTGAGAGGGGGCTTTGATAGTAAATTTATAGTGCACTTTTGTAATGTCTTTCTGTTTATAAATATTGCTCAGTTAAGAATATTTTCAAAACAATTTATACAAGAACAAATTACTCATAGAGTACTTTGATAAGAAAAAATTCTCTAGTCTCATTATTTTTGCATAAAAAGATATTATTTAAATATTTTTTTTATAATGTACATTTTCAGCATTTATACATGGAAGAAAATAATAATAATAATAATAAATACATAAATTTAATGTGAAAGATTCTAAGAATTCATAAAACTTCGAACTTGAATATTTTGCACATTTTTTTATGGGCCTATTCTTAGGAGAAATTATAAATTTGATTTTGTCTTAAACTGATTACTTCGGTATAAACAAACTGTTGACTATTGTATAGACTGATTGCTTTATAAAAACAATATCTTTAAAATAAGTAAACATGAATGCTTAATAATAAAAAAATTTTAAAGAAAAGTATTTGACCTAGAAATTTTGCTATTTAATATCCTTTTCAGAATTTTTTTCCTTAATATTTTTACACCTCAATTAATGCCATTAAGGAGTATAAAAATATTTACTCATTACAGTACAATAATTGTTGTTGCTAATTATTTCTTTGTTGGCACATTGTGTGCGGGTCCATTTTGCATGTAAATTGTACCGGGAGCGGGCGTTTAGCGCGTCCATTGAGTTATTCAGCTAAATAATAAATCCGAAATGGGTCCATTTTTTAATACACTTTTCGTATTTTAAATTGAAATTAATAAATAACAACTAGAAGATTTTTGTAGACAAAATACATTTTTAATGGATAAATTTATAGTGGTTTCGTAAATAGGAACAATCAAATAGAAATAGTAGTATAGAGTTTTAATTTTTTTGGATGATTTTATTTATAAACAGTTTTACATTATAAAAAAATGAAAGGAGCAATCATAAAACGAATCATGTTTTACAGTGTGGTAACATTCAAAGCATTTTCCTCTATGAAGAGGCAAAATTCACTCATTTTTGAAGGATAGTGAATTTTAAATCTAAATTGATTTTTTGAATCCACCTTCCCGTTCTGATGTCAAAACTAGTTTTTACTTGTCTAAATTTTTCCAGAATCTATGTAGCTGACAAGAACATTCGTTTCCCTCCCTATTCTTTTGTGCTGACACAGACCATGTTGTGACACTAGCCCGTACTAGTACATGACCAGCGCTCAAGTGTGAATCGTCGAAAAACGTACTAGTATGGGTACTGCATACAATGTGTTAAGAAAAAATGATATTAAGTTAGCTAGAAATATTTAAATCAGATTTACCTGATTTTGGAGAAGAGAAAAGAATCCCAAAGCAAAAGCGACTACAAACAAGAAAAAGACGAAGGAAAAGTTCACAAACGTACTCAATATTTGGAAGAACATGATGACGTAGATGCCTAGAAAGGGAAATTTACTGATGAACATTAAAAACACCATCCAGGCAGAAAAAATGCACAGCGAGCCCAGCTCCCACTGCCAGACCTAAATTGAAAATTTAAGAAAAGAAGAATTATACTTGAATGCAATTTTTGATAAAGCTAATTACATTATATAGCTCTAATCTTGAATATATAATTGACTAGCTATTACTTGCGACTCTGTTCGTATGGAAATTTTGATGTATTTGAACGAAAAACTATCAAATAATGACAAATAAAAAAATGAAGCATAAAAACGATACAATTAAAAATATAAGCATGTACGACAAATATATCACATAAATACAGCTTAATAATAAAAACACACCACTGACGTAAAAACAATTTATTTACATTGCATACCCAAAATAAAACAAAACAGCCAATCAAGTCCGGTCAAGTCCATTTTATTTATAGATTGAGATGAGATAGCTACAACAGTATTATGCACATCATTTTTAAACTTTTCATTTAAATGAAAACACAGTTGTCAGCAATCATGAGCGAACTTTCACTGCCAGTTGGCGTAACACAATGCTAATTAGAAATCTTTTATTGCCTTTATTCTGTTTTTTTTTTCTTTTAAAAGTATTTCAGAATGAATCTGAAAGATCGATTCATTCACAACATTTAAGTACATCAAACACATTGAAAATAAATAGAATCGTTTGAAATACTCAATCGAAATCATGCTAAGCCTACCCTGATTATTGTTGGGAAAAAATCCCGAAGCTTTACTCATATTTGGCGGGATTTGGCCTCATCTTTTTGGCACGCAAGTTAGTTTTTAATGAATAAAAAAAATGAACCACTCAATGAAGAGGAATAAAAAGTAGCCCATGTTCTATCCCTGACTCTAATCTATCTCTGTGCTAGATTTCATCCCATTCCGTTCAGCCTTGATTGAGTAACAAACATCCATCCATCCAAACTTTCACATTTATAATATTAGGACAGATATATTCAAAAATAATACTTGTAATACTTCTTTTACTACATATATATAAAATGTTAATGTACGTTGCACAGAAATCAGTCTTATTATTATGAACGGCAAACTGTAGTACAAAAGTCTCCGATTACTTAATTGAACACTTTTACAGCTTTAGCTAATTTAATGCTTCGTTTAACTAATAAATCAAGATTCAAAATATCATCAGAAAATGATATAGATGGTAAACATAAAATATAACGATGCACATAATCATAAATCTATTTGACAATTTGAATTATTGAGTAGAATTAATGACACCAATATTACAGATGATGAATCAAAAAACAGTTAACCGTACATCAATTAAAAAAAGAAATTCTATGAATCTTTACAACTCAGAAACCAATAAACAGATCATGCACGGAGTAATCAAAAATATTTTACATTAACAAATTCTTTTAAATTTTGCATCTTACGGATAAGAATATAAAATATATGTAAAATGTAAAAGTATTTTCCCATTAATAATTAATATTTCCTAAATGAAGTAATTCTAATCAAGGAATAAAACACATTAAACTTTAATTCCTGAATTATATTTCTAAATGAAATTTTCATAATACATTCAATGCTACAATACCTTCGCATGTATGGCCAGGAATGGCTTTTGTGCCAAAAAAATTCAAAACAACCAACCAACCAATTTACATCTTTCTGGTAGCATTAGAATTCCAGATCGGAAAAAAATGACATCTTTTAAGGCTATTCAAGAGTCGACCCAATTTTTGGCCTCTTCTTCAGAAGTGTTGCTCATCCAGACCATGTGTCATCGACCAGAACAAATGGTAATCGTAAGGGGTAACGTCTGGTAAATACCTCGGGTGGGGTAGGACTTTTCTCTTAAACGTTTCCAAGTAGGTTTTTATCGGTTTTGGTCGGTTGGTTGTTGTTTTATTGGCACAAGAGCCAAAATAATCCATACTGCACCAGACGTTTGGTTAATTAAAAAAAATTTAAATATAACGTAAAATAACTTTAGCAAGAACAAAAGAGGCATTAAAAGTGTACAAACTAAATCGAAACGTTGGGAAATAGAACAAATTGAAAATTCTTTAGAGTTTAGATGGAATACCGGTTTTGGAAAACGCGGCCGAACTAACTGTACAGGGAAGCCACATTACATATTTGTAACACTATGCGATGCTAATAACCACTGCATAATTGAAGTATTAATGAAGATACATTCTTATATTTTTAATACATTATTTTAGAAATAAAAAAACTATGAAATAATAACATTATTAAATTATAAACTCAAACAATATGCATATATATGTAGAAATGGAGGGGACAAAAGGCCCATTCAACCTCACTTAGATCAGGGTCTAGGGTCACTGATTGAAGAAAAAGACGCTTTTAAATGAAAACAGGAAATTTATTTACAGCAAAGAATAAAGAAAAGAGGTTAACTATTAGGACAGGCTATTTACAGTAGAAATACCTTTAGATGCCACCAAGGATGAAGCCTAATCGTTTCATGGCAAAACTACGTTGCATACTAAATAATCATTATTCGGAGCAAATGACCCTCCCTCTCTTCGTCTGCCGAGCGAATGCACGCAATTCGCTTTTTGAAACTTACATCACGCGTCTTAGACTTTGGATCAGTGGTATTTCGTGGAGTCCCTGGTGCCATCTATTACAACAAAATGAAACTCAATATGGAATAGTAATGGCCGCTAATTAAATATCTACATATATTTTATAAAAATAGTTCCATCATTTCACATGACTACTAGAATGAAAAAGTTCACATTTCAACTTACCTGACGAATCCCTGACTGTGAAGAGCATTCAGTTAAATCAGCCACGAAAATCAAAGCACTCACATAACAAGCCCACTCTAAAGCATTTTCCAGATTTATATAGCGCTTTCCATTTTGATGAATTTGGTAAATCTGAAATAAGTTAAGCCAGAATACATTGAGAGATCCAACAAAATGAAATAAAACATGGAAACTTTTGCAAGTAGTGTTGTAATGCTTATAGTTATTTGAAAAACGAGAAGAAAACATACATTTGCAACTGCGTATTAAATGTGATATTTATGTATTTTATTTTGCCGGCGTCCTGGCTTAGGGGTAACGTGTCTTCACAGTGATCTGGCATTCCGGGTTCAAGTCCCGGTTCGGGCATGGTTGTTTTGTGTTCTCTCTCAGAGATGTATGAATGAGCTCCCCTGTAAAAAGGGGTCGTGCAAGCGAATGTGTGTCACCTTCATTTGAGCTAGAAGTGAGATTCCTGCCCTCTAGGTGTTCAGGGGTCTTCACCCTCCGAAGCTACTGCACCCCCTTTCCGTGGGGTACGACATCATCATCAATTATGCATTTTTGTTTTGTAAAACAGTCAAATCTTCATTGAATATTTTTCACAATATAGTAAAGACAGCAACATACAAAATATTTAAAACAATATATATTAGATTAATATTGCCAAATAATTATTTTGATATTGCATAATAATAAACAAATATTAAACCAAAGATTTTTCATTCTGTCACCAATTTTCATACCACCATTATGTCTTTTTTAATTGCTATCATTTGAGTCGTGCATATATTAAGTTTCTTGAATTTGCAATTTCATGCATTTATTATTATTGGTACAACTTATTGATATTATTTTGAGTTGTATTATGAAGCTTGATAGTTTATTTTATATTAAATTTACAGCTAAAATACTTTGATAAACTGATTTAAATCCATTTTTTTTAAGTTAAAAAATTAAAGGCATCGATTAGACTTTTTTAAAATTATGCTATAAACTTCACACATAAAAACGGTATACACATAAATATGTATTTCAATCAAATTGATAATTTTTAATAAAAATTTGAAACACTATAATAGTTCTTCCTATCAATTACATAATTAGCAGGGCCGCGGTAGCCTGGTTGCTCGAGCATCCGTCTCGCAACCGAAAGGTCGCGGGTTCTGTCCTCGTCTCGGCCAAAGACCGCCGTGTTGGCTGATAGCAGCTGGGGCACATTCAATAGGTCCTCCAAGTTCCCATCACAAATGATACCTCTGGGGGTACTGAGTCCCTCTCTGATTTGGATCTCGATTATGACTAGCGGATGAATAAATGAGTGTATGAATGAATTCGACCGTCCCCTAAAAAAGGTTGTGTCGTATGTGTTCGAGCAGAGTCGTCCTTTTACCTTAACGGTGCTCGTTCACAGCGAAAGGCGCACACCTCTGCCTTCAGTCAAAAGAGCTCCGCTCATTCGGGCTTGGTATGACCGAGTGGCATTAAAACCACCACCACATAATTAGTCGAGATATTTTAGCATAAAGTAACTGTGTAACAAGGTCTTTTCAACAGAATTCAAATTTTACATAATTTGAAGAAGAAGCTTAAAAGAAAAGACAGATCTTGAAACAAACTTTTATAAAATATAAGGCATACCTCTTTTAATAAATGTATTACAGCAAGCACGTAGATAAAATTACGACAAATTCTGGGGAAAACTTGTTCTGTATTTGAGCCACATTCTCCCATAAAAGGCTGACAAGTATAATTCTTAGAAGAACTGCAACATGAAAAAGTTTATCGAGGCAAAAAGCAATAGAAGTAAATGCTCTACATTAAGAACTAAGAAAATATAAATTAATGACAAAACATATTAAAGTTGTATCCAGACAAAACAATGAAAAAAAAATAGACACAATTATCCAAACATATTACTCTCTTGAAATTGGAATAATTTATGTTTTACTAATTTTTTTTCCATCTAAAAACCAAATCTAATAAATATATTATAATAATTATACAAGACCTTATTAAAAAACAAATATTTATATTTCTGCATGTTAAACAATCATATTAAAAGAAAAAAACCTAATCCTAAAAAAAATTAAATATTAATTGTGTTTCTTTTAAATAAAAAAAATAGATTATTTATAAAAATTTAATGAACACAAGAAATTTAGTACATCTATACATATAATAAAGCTCAATGTGTGTGTGTGTTGGCACTCTACAGGCCAGACCGTTGGACCTACAGCTACCAAATTTGGTACATGTATACCTTGGAGGTCGGGAATGTGCACCTCGGAGCCCTTTCTTCGAATTTTTAATTAGAATTTAAATGAATTAAAATTGAAGCGAAATTTCGACGTTTTTCCGCTATAACTTCCGAAAATATAATCGCACAAACATGATTTTTACATCCATTTAAAGATTAAAAAATTAGCTTTCTAATGATATCAGTGTTTTAATGTATAACTTAAGCTTCTATTTTTAAAGAAATATTTTGAGCATTTTTTTTAGCTTATGACAGGATAAAATAAAACAAAACAAGGCTGGAAGTTCGAAAAAAAAACTATCATCGCAAATCAAATCTAAAGCAATGCAACTTTTAGCATGTGACGATAATTATATATATGTGATATTTTCTAAAAAAATAAATGCAAAGCAAAGGTTTCTATAATCGTTTGCAATATCTGTATCATTAATTCCATAAATTATCTTTATTTACAGTAAACCTGATTGAATTTAGAAAAGATATGCATTGAAATTCCGACTTAATGGCATATTTCTATAATCGTTTGCAATATCTGTATCATTAATTCAATAATTTTTTCTCTTTTTTGCTTTCTTTAAAAAACATATTTAACATTTTGGGAATATCACCGAAAAAAACATTTTTGATATTTTGGAAGCATAATCGATAAATTATTACAGCATTAAACTCAAAAAGTTTTTCCGAATAACATTACCGACTCTTTAACTACTAACTGAATCTTTTAATTTTAACTATTTCTAAAATTTTGGCTAATGAATATGTGATTTAATTGAAAATTTTAGAACACATTATTCATGGCGAACCAGCTGGTCGCCAAAGGCGGATAGTTTTATATAGAGTTTCTAGTAGGAGATATAGATATAAGAAGCATATAATAATCATCAAATTCTACATATAGTTAGAAAGAAAGAGTGTGAAATTTTTTTTGTACAAAAGTATTATATTTGATATTTTAATTTAAAAAAAGTTTACAAAAAAGTAATGCAAGTTTTTTTACTCATTAGCAGTGAACTTTTAATGCAGTTTTTTTTCTGATTATCAAAGACAGAACTATTTTTCAAAATTGATAGTTAAATTTTCTTTTGAAACCAGCCACTTCTCTGCAATATTAGTTATTTGAAACATTTCAATTAAACCAAAAAAAGGAATTATAGAAATCTGCATTTTCCCTTTTGAAAAATATTTTCAGACATTTTATAGATCCATAAAGCATATTCTTGTTTAAACATAATGAAATTAATTTTTTAACATTAATTTAAATAAATAAAAAAAATTAAGAATATACTTAACATTTAATTTCAGATCGAGCAAAGTCACTCCCTTTATATGTAGGATTTAAAACTATTTCTAAACACATATTGCTTTTTAATCATAGAATGAAATATAAACAAATTTAAATTTACCTGCAGTACCCCCATTACCTTCCCCTCTCATGTTTGTATTTTTAAATGTGGTATAACAATTTTTATTAATAGGAATAAAACTAACTCATGAATTGATTTAACTGTTGGTTGCTTTAAATACAGAAGACTTACAACTTTATGCATGTAATTTGTATTTTTTTAAATGCAAATTAAATATGTGTGTGTGTGTGTGTGTGTACTTTTATGTTTTATCCTGTCAACTTATGAGTTGTTCACAAAACTTATTACTTTAATGATATAAATGTTGTTTTTGAATGTTTTAATTGTCGTTAAAAGTCTTTGCATGGTATAAAATATCCATGCTATAGTATAAAGCCATGATATGGTTGTATGGTATAAAATATCCATTTTCACAGAACTTATTACTTTAAAGATATAAATGTTGTTTTTGAATGTTTTAAATGTAGTTAAAATGCTTTTGTATGGTATAAAATGTCCATGCTAAATTCCAATAAAATTGGCTGGAAAAAAGATATTTCAGTATTTAACAAAGCTAATATGACAAAAAAAAAATCAACACAATTTTTTATATAATAATTATAATTTATATAAGATTATATATAGTAATGATTTTTTATATAATATTTAATTTTTAAAAAATTGTGCAGATTTTATTTGTTACATTAACTTTGTTAAATACTGAAATTTATTAAGATAATAGTAATTTTATTTTCCAATATAATACCAATGTGTCTATTTCAATAAAAAGTAGAAAACCAAAGCAGCCATCCAGTGTTGGCATATGCTTACCAGCAGTGAGGATCCTCAGGATCATTAAATGACATTGGGCAAGGAGGCATGGCCGTCACAACATAGCCAGTCAGAAAAATTAAGAAAAGGACAAACACGAGGAGGTTGCTGTAATAAACATAACGTCCGTAATACTGCCACTTTCTCTTCAGCAGGCTTTCACACAAAGGATGACTTAAAAGATTTTCTCGGCCATAAGAAACCTGAAAAATTTCCCCAGAGAAAGATTTAATGTATCAAACTTATTCATTCTATCAAAATGAGATTATTCAAGAAGCACATATAAAAGAAATTACATTCTTGAAATATTTAAAAGCCTTTCCAATTTTTTAGGATTTATTATATTTACACAATGTCTGAAACTACAATTATAAAACATAAATTATTGCTCAACACTGGTAGTTAATTCATACAGCATTGTAAATGTGACAAAAATGACAAAATGATGGTTATGAGAATTTTTTCCATACATCAAATTTATATCAATGTAATTTTGTGAAATTGCTACAATGTTTCATAATATTTCTATGTAGCATATAGATTATACAGATATTTCTTCATTTTTATAATGAAATATATATAGCACTGCCTTTAATGGGTTTGCATTAATTAGAACCTATGCAGTGTAGTGTAGATGAAGAAAAATAAAGCATTGAATACAAATGACATTTTGTATTATCATTAAAATTCAAACAAACTAAATATTTTTTTTTAAACCCGCCAAAAAGTTTCCAATGTTTTTCCATTTTCCAATAATAGTAATAATAATAATATTTTTTATAGATCGATTTGTTTCATAATCACTGTAATTTGAAAATCATGAACAAAAACAACCCAGATATGAAAAAAATTCTGAATGATGATATACTGTATTTCATCATTTATTATCTGATTTATACTGACATATGACATTTCATTCTGTAAATTTATGTATTAAAACAACATCAATATTTTTTTAAAAAATCAATCCTATACTTTAGAGTAAGAACCATCACAAGTCAATACTATACTACTTAACAATGATTTCATTATCAATACAATTTTATTGATTTTTAGGATAGTTTGAAATTGTAAGTTCAAAACTTGAAGGGTTTTTTTTTTTTGTAAGATTGATTTTAGTTTCAGAGAATTAAACTTCAACAGTAATATGTATAGTGTACATGTATTATATGTATAGTTACATGTATTTTTTAAAAATTTCAATGAAATTATCTCAAGTAGAATAATACAATTAAATCAATGAAACAAATCAACACATTTAAAAAATAAAATTGAAAATATTAATAATGAATAAAATAAAGAAAGTACATTAACCAAAACAGATCAATAATAATGGTACTTTAAAAAGTAATGATATGTAGAAAAGAGTTATTACATTAAATCTAATAAAATCTAATCTAAATAAGCTGACTTTAAAAATTCTTGAAAAAATTCATTATAATTTGATTTTCTTCAGCAGTGGAAGTTGCATATTTAGCATTCCAGTAGTAATCTGCAGTTCCATCTGCCAAGTTGCATCGCTTTTTTTACTCTAGTGGCATTTTTTCTTGTAATCCTTAGTAACATTACTGAGACTGGCAAGAATGTAAAAAATATTTTGTTAAAAAAAAGTACCTTTTTCTCATATTAGCACCAATTTAAAAAAAAAACTTTTAATGCATTTTAAAAGAATTTTTTTAAAGTTTTTAAAAAAAAATTTCAACTTTATGGTTGCTTAAAAATAAAGTCAAACCAAGAAAAAGACACAATATCAGTGACAACAGCTTAAAATTTCGGAATTTTAACAAATTTTTGGACAATTAAAAAAAAAATTCTACCAAGAACTTTTAATTAGAAACAGGTTACAAATTTATTGGGAGAAATTTATCGAGCCTCCAAATAAACTGTTTTGTTATAAGAAGTTTTATATGAGCTAAATGGAGAATCAGCTTATTTCTATCACCCAATAGCTCTAAAATTATTTATTGTACTTGCAGTCCACATTTGTTTCTTAAGGGTAACTTCATTTTTTCTTAACAATCTTCATTTGTAAAAGTCAATGAAATAAAGATATTTTATTTTATTTGTTACCCGATCTATAGATCAACAAAAATATATCATGAATGTTGCTTTTACCATGGCTTTTGCCGACCATTTTAACATTCTTTCTTTATAGAATGAACATTTAGCAGTGGAGGAAAGTGACCGACAGAGTGAAACCACACATATCAAATCACTGTTTAAACTGTCCATAAAAAGCCTCCAATCTTTATGTTCATACTCTATTCTCAAGTGAAAAAGAAATTGAGAAATGCCGTGAGTCCACCATGTTGATTAAAATAGAGATTTTTTTTACTTCTTTGTTTTAAATGCTATAATTTTTACATTAAGATTTAGTGCTTTTTAATATTATCTATCTATATATATATATTTAAAAACATTAAAATAATTAAAACCCATTTCCTGAGTCAACAAAAATTTAAAAGAAACTAATTAGGTTGAATTCGAAATTTAATTCCGAATGAAATGCTAAAAGTTCACAAAATGAAAAGTAATTGAAATAGAATTTATTAATGAAACAAATCTACATTAATATAGTTAATAAAATTAAGTAAACGCAACTAATTATGGAAATGAAACTAAAAACTATTTCAAATTCCAACAAGATTAAAATTATATATATATATATATATATATATATATATATATATATATATAATTTAGATACTAAAAGTGCAGAGCCTTGTTTCGGCATACCAAATTCTAATATCAAAACATTAATTCATTTAACTTGATTGGGTTACTTATATACACATTAAAAAATTGAAATAATTCTTTATATTAGTAACCAAAGAATTGAAAATATAATATCTAAGTAAAAAATATAAAGATTAAAATCAGCAACAAGAACCTGAAGCTATAGACATCATTAAAATGTTGAGAATATGCGCTATTTCAAAATCTAGACACAATTCAGCAGCACCAAAATATAAACACACACACAAAAAAAACTTACCATCAGCATTAAGGGATGATTGTATTTCAGAATTTCTTTGTCTTGTATGTATGGTTTCACATTTTTCTTTACGAAACCACAATCATCGTAAATATTTGATCCTGTTAAATAAAGAATTTTCAATAAAATAAAATTAGCAAATAGCACATTCTTTAAAGAAAAAAAAATTACCAGTCAAAACACTTTCTCCTGACTGCGATGACGTTTCACTTTGTTCATGATCATCGTACAAAAATGGCTTATAGCATGCAAACATATCATCAAGAAATTCATAATTAAATGTCACTTGATAATGAGGATGATCTTCTGGAAAATGATTTTCTTCTACACACCGGCTGAGGACATGTTCAGCAGCATCTACCAAAAGAAAAATGAAGAAAAAATTCAGAGATTTCTTTATTTTAACACTTTTTTAATTTATAACACTATTTTAACACTAACAATATTTTTCAATATATAATAAAATATATAAATAAAATTAACTATTGACTAATTTAATATATAATTAACTATTTTTCAATATTTTTTTCATATATAATTAAGAAATCCAGTTATGGCATGCAATTATAACCAGAACATATAGTTATTATGCAATTAAAATAAAATTCTTATTTTTTTTAAATGTTCTTTTCAAGGCAATAATCAAAAGTAATAAAATATTTGGCCAGATTTTAACCTTTTTTGGCAATATTATCCATAAATATCAATGCAAAAAAAAAAAATGTTTTATTATTTTAAAAGTTAACAATCTTATTATGACGCCAATTTAATTGCTATCAAATTTTTTTGTTGAATATTAATAATTTTAAAAAAATATTTTTTGCAAAATATTCAGCAATAATTTTTGTCACTTCATTGAATTTCAAATTGTTTCATAAAATATTAAAGATTATATTTTTTAATTTTGAAAAAGAAAGAAAGATTCTGTTTATAATTCATGCAGTTTGCAGAAAACATTTTACACAATTTTGAATAAAACAAAATACAATACTTAAAATAGGAAAATAGATTACCCACATATTTATGCTTTCAATATTATTATGACATTGAGGCACTTGAATCTATTCCGTAGGCTTATCTGCCTAATAACCAGAAAAGGTGCAAGTCTATTAAAATAACATAGCTTTATGAATAGTACTGTTTAAAAATATTTTGATAAGAAAAACATAAACAAGTTAAGCATGAAAGATTTAAATGAACTTAATCAGTACTAATTTTTCCAATAAGTCAACTGGTCACCAAAAGTGGGGAGTATTTAAAAAAATGCACCAATTACACATAAAAGGTAATTTTTTTATCTAACTCACACTTATCTCATAATTTAGAATTCATTAATAAATCATATTTAATACATTATCTATATTAATATATAAATGTGAAAGTTTGGATGGATGGATGTTTGTTACTCCATCACGCCAGAACAGAATAGGATGAAATTGAGCACAAAGATAGATTAGAGTCAGGAATAGAGCATAGGCTACTTTTTATTCCTCTTCATTGAGTGTTTCATTTTTATTATTTAAAAACTAACTCTCGCGCCAAAAAGCTGAGACCAAATCCCGCCAAAGATGAGTAAGACTCCGGTTGTTGTTTCTTTCTCAAAAGAGTTGAGGTTAGGCTTAGGAGAATTTCGATCGATTATTTCAAACGATTCTATTTTATTTGTGTTTGTTGTATTTAGAATCAAATGTTGTTAATGAATCGATCTTCCATATTCATTCTGAAGTACTTTTAAATGAAAAAAAAAAGAGAATAAAGGAAAAAAAAATTCTAATCTGCATTACTTTACAACATGAGGTGTAGGTAAGTCAGACATGTTGAAAGTGATTTTTGACAACTGTGTTTTCATTTAAATGAAAAGTTTACAAATGTTGTGTATCATACTGTTATAGCTATCTAAATCTCGATTAATAAATAAAATGAATTAGACCAGACTTGATTTGCTATCTTTTTTTTAAATTTTAAGTAAACAATGTAAATAAATTGTTTTTATGTTGGTTGTGTCTTTTTGTTATTAAATTGCATTTATGTCATTTTTTATATTTTTCGTATATACTTATATTTTTAAATGCATCGTTTTTAGGTTAAGTTTAATTTTTTTTTAATTTGTCATTATTTGAAAGTTTTTCGTACATATTCATCAAAATTTCCACGCGAACAGAGTCGCGGGTAAGAGCTAATATACAATAATTATTTTAAAAAAATGAAATACAAAATTTTTGATTGAATTAAGCTTTCATAAATAAAGTAATATTTTTAAATTATTGACAAATAATTAAAATTAATAATTGATTATAACAAAATAAAAACTAAATAAATAAATGTGAATGAGAATTGGACAATAAAATATAAAAGCAAAAGACTAAATCACTATTAAGAAGTTAGTTTTATATAAAATTAAATATTTGTTAAAGTTTGTGAAAAATTCTGACCTGGCATGTGACGTATAAGTCTGCGCAAAGGTGTTTGATGGACACCAAATTTGTTCTCGTCCGTTTCATTACGAAGGACAGCTTCCCATTTGACATCTGACAGTATTTCGATGGCCACCTCTCTGCGTAAAAAACACACAATGCCTGAGAATCGGGAGGAGGAAGGATTGAATAACCACACTTTAGCTCTGAGGATTGTAAGAAGGCAGAAAGAGACTGAAAGAACACAGAAAACACATTCTGACTACTTCAAAAGCAGAATGGAAGGAAAGAAGTTTCATGAGAAGAGAGAAAAAGGATAAGTGCCAAATTATGTTACGCTAAGATAATACTACGAGGGGTTTTTTTTTCAACCTCCGATCGCACATTATGAAGGTCAGGCATGCGCAGTAGGCGACTGCGCTTCTCCCCCTCCACACGCTCAGTCACTGGCAATTCCAACATGCCATTGCTTGTTCAGCTTCAGTACGTAAACATGGCTGTCTCTATTAATTCTCCCGCGAAACGTTATTCGCGTTTTGTAGGCAGAAGGGAATAGTGCAGCGGAAATTCATCGAAGAATGAGTCGAGTGTATGGAGACAACATTATGTTCTGACCCATGACAATGCCCATCCTCACAGCGCTCGTGTAACACAACGGCTCCTTGAGCAATTTCGATGGGATATCTTAGAACACCCACCATATAGTCCCGACCTCGCGCCGAGTGACTTTCATCTTTTCTTACAACTGAAGAAATGGCTTGGGGGGCAGCGGTTCCAAACTGACGAGGAGCTCAAAGAAGCTGTCACACTCACTTCAAATCATTGGCGGCACCATTTTATGAAGAGGGTATTGCAAAGCTTGTTGATAGGTATGACAAATGCTTCAATCGTCAAGGTAACTATGTAGAGAAGTAACCTTTATTGTGCCTTACTTTTGGTAATAAAATTCCTTTTTATATTCACCCGTCTTTTATTTATAGCCCATCGGAGGTTGAAAAAAAAATAGCCCTCGTAAAAAGAAAGGTGGGAAGATAAGCATTAAAAATAAAATGTCACGTGGCTATATTAGTAAAATTCTATTGGTAGGGGAATAACTTCGTAGCGTTTTTATATAATCTTTGTTTTACAACATTATTACTATTATTATTATTATTATTATTTTGCTGTTTCACAGATTATATAATATACATTCGACAGAGCTTTTCCTGTTCTACAAAACTGTGCTAATCGTCTTTCTGAGTCACTTCATTTTTAATTACTTTTAAAGTTTGGAAATGGAATATCCAGGAGGTAAAAATCAACATTTTCGACACCTGCTCTTCTTCGCTTTTCATGGAGGCCAAAAAGCTGCTGAAGCAGCACGTGATATTTGTAACGTATTCGGAGAAGGCGTCATAGACGAGTCTACAACACGTAAATGGTTTGCAAATTCAAAAATGGCGATTCTGACATCGACGACTCGTCCCTCGAACTGGGGGGAGGGGGCATGATGTACTGGGAAATGCTCGAAAGGAATGCCACGGTCACCAAGGGTCTCTACATAACCCAGCTACACCGCGTGAAAAAGGCTATGCGATTAAAAAGACCCCTCCGATAAGACCAAATCATACTCCTTCACAACAACGCCAGGCCCCATGCTGCACAAGTCATCAAAGTCGAGCTCCAAAAGCACTAATGGGAGGTCCTTCAGCATTCGCCATATTCTCCGCTCTTCACCATCGGATTATCATCTTTTCCGCTCCCTGTCGAACCATATGAGGGGCGTTACCTTCGACAATGAAGGGAACCTTAAAAACTGGCTCAACAAATTCTTTGATACCAGACTGAGCGATTTTTGGTGGAACGGTATTGATAAATGAGTCGAAGGGTGGAAGGAGGTCGTAAACAGCAACGGCGAATACATAATCCTTTAATTGATTGTTATTGCTAATGGTTTTCTTTGAATAAAAGTCTTTGATAAATACGCTACGAACTTATTCCCAAACCTAATAGAATACTGCATTTTCAAAATGAAAATCTTTCATTGCTGCAATATTTAGAAATAACATCTATAAACTATCATTTGTATTAATAATTCTGTGAATTTCATAATGGATTTTAAAATGGCATTTTATTGTCAGTCCAAGCAAGTTACATGAAATTTTCTTCAAAACAAAAATTCAATTTCAAATAAGAATTTAACAAAATTTGAAAATGGCACATAACTTTATAAAATTTGGTATATCAAATTACAATAGGAATAAAAATAGTCTAAAAAATTTTTAAGTTAAGTCTTCAAATCATATAAAAGGCAAAGTATTTTTTTTAATAATAATGAATCAAATTTTTTCTTTTCGTTGCAGTTGTACAAGCACTGGTTTTTGTTTATATATAGATAATAAAATTGTTTTTTTAAAAAAGACAGGACTGGTTCTATTTTCCGGAATATCTGTCAAAGAACTGTCTGATTAGAAAAGATTATTTGTCATTAATTTAGAAGCAAATGAGTAAAATGAAATCAATATTAGTAAAGCTACATTAATATCGAACACTAGAACCTTCTCGATACTGCCAGGCCAATCCAAACACGGCTATATACGCTAAATATGGTTACAAGAAATCCTTATCTTTTCATATATTACTAATGGCTGACATTTTGGCCGGTTATTTTCTAAACAAATTTTACAGATAAATTCAAAATAATAATAAACTACAACGGAATGAAATATTATTGCTGTCTGATTCAATATTAAGATACATCAGTCTGATAAGGGAGAAGTAAGAAACTTTAAACCACAAAGTATTGACAAGATGACACTAAGATAATCATTTTTGGACGAATGAAAAGCATTCTTCTGGCACCCATAAAGCATACTGTTGACTATAATAATAAATGAGGGAAACACATATAAAAATTATCAGAAAAGCATCAAAAGAAATCTGTATGGTTCATTATATTTTCAAGCTATTTCAGCAGCAACTTTAGTTTAAATTTAAAAGTCATTTTAACATTACTGATCTCAGTTGATTTTTAATTATCTCGCTGTTTTCAAAATTGACTACCTTATTGTTCACTTCATACTGTTCATTACTGATTTATTAATAAATAATAAGACAATTAATAATATAATTCACTCTTAAAGCAAGATATGATCATTTGAGTTACTCAGAACTTGAATACCATCAACCTTAGAGCCTGATTTTGACATGCTTTAGACAGTAAAACAAAAATTACTTACTGAAAGTGTAAAAATATTGTTAAAATTTTTTAATTCACCCAATATTAGATAAAATGGAACTGAACTTTTTCATACAGCAATAACAAAACCATTTGCCCTTTTAAAAACATGATTAACCAATTGAATGATTAACAATACTATTTCAAATTAATGCTTAAAACATTAAATAAATCGAAATGTTGAAAGCACAAAGTTTTAATCAAAATGAAATTATGAAAAGTGCTAGAAATCCTTTTAAGCCAAATACTAACTCGTGCCCTTTATCAATGGCGACGTCTAAGCAATTTTTTCCATTTTTGTCGCACTGAGCAATACTTGCTCCATTGTTTAGTAGCAACCTCACGACTCCTCTGTGTCCCTCTCGAGCTGCCAAATGCAAAGGTGTGGCCTAAATCAAGACCAAAAAAAATATTTTCATCTAAAACACAAACTCCTTATATCTATTAGAATTTTTAAATTATGATATTTTTAAAAAATCCCTTAATTTTTCTCTTCATTATATCTTAGAGTTACATTGATCAAACAAAACATATTTATAAATAATTTTTCAAAGTAAAAATATTCTATTTAGAAAAAAAAAATTGATAAGAATTATCATAATTTTTTTTTAAATTTATGAAATTTTTTAGATAATACAATAATAAAATTAATTAACAGAAAATTTTTTCATGATAGCAGATATAACTTATTTAAATAGAGACCACAAGCAGAAAAAAAATCATTTAAATAGCAAACAACATAAATGGATGGGACAAAATGCTCATTCAGTCTCATTTAGATCAGTGTCTAGGGTCACTGATCAAAGAGAAGAAGCTTTTAAATAAAAACAATACATTTATTTACAGGAAAGAAAATTCAAAAGAAAAGACATTAACAATTAGGACAGGACAGGCTATTTATAATTGAGATAATATAACATTTAGATGACACCAAGGGTGAAGCCTAATTGAATGTCCCATGGCATAACTATGCACCACTGTAGCTCATTAAATAGTCATGATATCGAAAAGAATGACCACTTTATCTGTCTATCAAGCGAATGCCCACAGCTCGCTTTTTTAAAACTTGACGGCATGCGTCTTAGACTTTGGATCAATGGTATTCAGTAGAGTCCCTGGTGCCATCTATTACCGTAAAATAAAACCAAATGTGGAATAGTAATGGCCACTAATTAAATCTCTACACAAAACAGAATATAAACACACTTTTGATTTATCAACGGTATCAACAAATGCTCCAGCTTTAAGAAGAAATAAACAACATCGTTTCCAACCTCTTGCTGCAGCACAATCGAGAGGAGTCCACAGATAGCAATTCCTGTAAAGGGTCAAATATGCAAATGTAATTATTTATAAAATATAATAATTCAACAGTTTCAAAAGATAAAATTTTTATCAATTTTATAAAAATCTATACTTTTTATACTCTTTAATTTTGTTGTTATTGGCGATAGATAGGATTGAACTCGCAATCTTATAGTTCGAAGGCAGATATCATGACCACGAGACTGAAAAGTGATAATCTATTCTTGAGGATTGTGTTGGGCTTGTAAAGCTTCCACTACAATATTCCCCCTCCAGTGAGAGATGAGATGAGCGATATTTTGTTGCTATTTAGCGGGGATCTTATTGGCTGTTGAATTTTTAAATGCATCTGATCCATTTTTTTGGTTGATTATTTATCAGCTTCGTTTTGTTTGTTTGGCTGATTCTTAATCAGCTTCATTTATTTTATTAGCTGATTATTTTTCGCCATTTTTTATTGGCTGATTATTTACTGGCATTTTTTATTTAATATTTTTTTCGAGTAGAGGGCGCTACAACAG
Source organism: Argiope trifasciata (assembly GCA_026543055.1). Taxonomy (NCBI): domain Eukaryota; kingdom Metazoa; phylum Arthropoda; class Arachnida; order Araneae; family Araneidae; genus Argiope; species Argiope trifasciata. The sequence goes on from JAPMOQ010006034.1 coordinate 607,364, forward strand.
CTGAACGAAGTTTGAGTATTTATTTTTATTTTCATCGTCCTAGGTCACCAATGTTGCTACTTGGCTATAGCTAGGATCGAACTCGTGATCTTATGAGTGGTAGCCAGCTACTAAGACCACAAGACTAAAAGTGGCCTTGAGGATGTTATCTGGCTTCCACTACAATTTCATAATTTAAAAACATAACCTCTGCAGAAACATTTAATCAGAAAAGAAGATACACATAGCTTAGTGCTACGTAGAGCAAACTTTGATAGCTCTTAACCAATTTCCCATTATAGAACAGGTAAGAATTGAAAACCACTGAAGTAATTAGCATCATATTTCAGAAAATGAGTTAAAAACAGATTTTTCTTCCACAAAAAAATAAATAATGTAAAAAAACATTAACTACAAACTAATTCAGTAAATTTTGCTTACAAGTGATAAATTTAAATCACAAACAAATTTGAAAACAGTAGATTTAATAAAAGATAGCAATTGAAAAAAATGTATAATTGAGGTGTTAAATGTTAAATATTGCTATTATCGCCATGTCAGATGATAGTACACCAATTGTGGCAACCATTCCTCTGTAGACTCTCAAGAGTTTGTCATTCTTCTTGTGTATGTCTCCTTGCGTGGCTGGCATTCTATGGTAAGCACTCAGTAATGAATAGTGTAGAAATGTTCATTAAATATTATTGATTACAAATTAGTTTCATCATTCAAAAAAATGAACCAGCACTCATCAACATTTTATAGACAAAGTAGTGCATACAGTCCACTTAGTATTCTACAGAGGAATTGATAAAATTAAAATTACTTATTTATCTAATTGATCGATCTGAATATTTTTGGTGGATTACAGTCAAAGGTGGGGCTTCTATCACTCTAATAAGAACTTAATTTCCCTAGTGTTCAAACTTTCCACTTTCAGTTGTTTTCTAAACTTCTTTAATTTCAGAAATTTTTTTTTAAAGACAGAAGAAAACTTTTCAAAAATCAGTGCTTGTTTCTTGAAAAAGGCAACAGAAGTTAATTACATGTGGTGCAGGCATGTCATAAATTTGATCCCAAATTGCAAAAATAAGCCACCAAAATTCATACATCATGATTTACCCATTTATCTTTCAAATAGTTACTGACATTTAATCCAAAACAACATGCTTCAGACATGTATTTTAAGACTGATTTTATTTACACATGTTTAATACAGTTGACAGTGCCAATCTTACAGCAATTAGAAATGCATTGACTTTTGATAGTAATTCCATAAAGTTTGTGCCCAAAATTTCTCCAAAGTTATACCATTAAACTTTTCATCTTGTCACATTGTATGTGGAACATGTACTAGTACATTTTCTGATGATTGGCACTTGAGCTCGGGTTACGTACTAGTAAGGGATAGCGTGACAACATGGTTTGTTGGTGGGTACGAAAATAACTGTATAGACAGGAAAACGAATGTTCTTGTCAACTACAGAGATTCTGGGATAATTGAGACAAATAAAAACTAGTTTTGACACCAGTCGATGCGGAACGGGAAGGTGGATTAAGAAAATCAATTGAGATTTAAAAATCTTTTTATTTATCCTTGCAAAAATGAGTGAATTTTGCCATGTACCTCTTCAGAGAGGAAAATGCTTCGAACTGTAAAACATTATTAGTTTTATGATTGCTCTTTTCATTTTTTTATAATGTAAAAATGTTTATATAGAACATAATTCGAAAAAAATTAAAACTATATACTACTAGATCATATTTACGATACTATTATAAATTTATCCACTAAAAAATATTTTTTGTTTACAAAAATATTGATATTTGTATATTTATATATATACATTTCAATATAAAATATGGAAAGTTGGTTCAAAAAATGAACTAATTTTCGATCTATTGATATTGAACTGAATAATTAAATTGATGTGCAAAATGCCTGCTCTTGGTACAATTCCGCTGTGAAATGTACCAGCAAACAATGTGTTAAAAATACTAACAACATGCAAATATAATGAAATAGAAAACATTTGCTTAGTAAGTAATTTAAAAAAATCTTTATACTTTTATTATATTTTAAAAAGACTGAAAGAAAATTCCTTACTTGGCTTCAATATTGGCCCCTGCATTCAAGAGGACACTGACCATATTATAATGACCACTTAAGGCTGCTAAGTGTAAAGGTGTATTGGCATTTTCATCCTCAGCATTTACAATAGTTTTGTTTTTCTTCATAAGTAGTTGAGCTACTCTGGATTCAAAGAAAATACATTATTAGTACATGGCGATAAATACAATATTCTTATATTATTGACTAAATTGTAAATCTTCTACCACTGTCAAATTATTGATGAAATTTGAAAAATTACGCAGAAAAAGTTCGACTAAAATAAAGTTGATTTATTTATATAGATTCTGCATTTGAATGTGGAATTTCAGCTTTTTAAAAGTAAATGGAATGATAATGATACTATGGATAAGAATATATTCGAGAACTTTTCTTTATTTTCTATTTCATTCAACAATACATGCATATTACTTTTTAATAATTAAAAATAAGACACATTTACATAAATTTAAAGTCAAGAAAAATAGAAATTTAACAAATGAAAAAGTTTTAAAAACATTTTGTTTGCTTGTATGTTTGCAATTACAATATTTTGTTCATTGATAACTATTTATCAAACTATTATGAACAAAATTAATGCAAAACTATATAAATGTATATGAGGAATATAAAAAAAAAATATTGAATCAAATATAATTGGATGATGATGTCGTGTCCGTGTTTCCATGGAGAGGGGATGCAGTAGCTTCTGAGGGTAAAGACCCCTGAGCAACCAGAGGGAAGAAGTCTCACTTATAGCTCATAGGAAGATGACACACACGTTCACTTGCACTACCCCTTTTTATAGGGGGGCACATTCATGCATCTAACAGATAGGACACAGAGCAACCATGCCCGAATCGGGACTCGAACCTGGGACACCCAGATCACGGGAAAAACACGCTACCCTTATGCCAGGATGCCGGCATCAAATATTGTCACAAACTCCTCCCAGCTTGGAACTATGGAATCCTACAGCAGCAACACCTTACCTCAGTGGAAACCGAGACCGGCCAGGGAAAGCATCAATAGAGGGTCTTCGGGTTAAATCTAAACTAAATTTTGAGAAGCTTTTGATTTTAAGTGTTGTTTTGTGTGATAATAAATGTTCCATCACCAAGATTATGGATTATTTGTGTGAAAGTGAAATTATTATTCAACTATAGTGGTGGTCTTGGAAGATAAGGCTGATTGCCTAATTTGAATTATTTTTTCCTCATTTTTTGCTGATAAAATGATAAATATAATTAAAAAGACATTAAACATTAATTGTTCAAGAAATAATTTCTTTAGGAGAACACTTTCATTCTGTAACTCAAAACTTAGCAGATAAATGATTTTACAGAAGAATTATTTAAGATAAAGAAAAATGATGATGAGAATACAGTTCTTGTTAATTAAAGTAGGTTAAACTATTAACAAGGGGCAGTCCTCATTTAACAAATATTAAAATTCTGTAAAATTTTTGTTTAAAATTCCCATTTTTTTTAAACTGAAAATACTAGTGAAAAAGAAGGAAAAAAAAAAGCAGATATCATACAAAGAATATAAAAAGAATAGCATCAAGCAGGTATTCAATTCTAAATTAATTTTCTGACATATTGTTCAAAGCAATTCCACTTACAATTTTTTTCTTTTACTAAACCCATAATAAAAGTTTGTGACAGAAAACGTTACCAATCATTCAATAAATTGGGATATTTATACTTGAAATAACTGAAGAATTGGTAAAAAAAGACATGAAGATTAAAATATTTAATGCTAACTTTTTGCTACAAACAAGAGTTGAAAGTAAGAGTTGTTAGACATTATTATTAGACAAAAAAAGAAAAGAAAAAAAAAGTTTTCTCAGATATCAAAATAACTTTAAGCATAAAAATTAAGGAAATAAGAAATTAGAAATGTTTGGACATGTGAATTGTTACATGTTTATAACATAGCTTATAGTGTTAAACACCAAAATAGTGTTGGGAGATAATGAGATATTTCATTCATTACACACATATTAAAGTGTTAAAATAAAAAAAAAGAAATATACACAAAAAAGTATATATAATAATGAGACAACTCTAATTACTGACGATTTTGCAACCAATTGATGTTTTTTGACCACTTTCATTCCGTATTCATATGATATAAATTTTAATATTTATCAAGAGTTTTTAATAAGAACATATTTTCATCTGTTTTACTTCAATTAATCTGTACAATTAAAAGAAAACATTTTTATGTCTGCTATGAACTACTGGCACCTTTTGATAACAATAAATAAGTAAATAAATAAATAAAATTAATCACAGACTAAAAGAAGTGAAATATGTATATGTAACATAAATCAGAAACTAATTTCTAAATTTTAATTATTAAGCAGCAAATAACTACAAAAATCTATTTTATTATACAACACCCAATAGCAGGCAAAAAAAACCCCCAAGCATTAAAGAAATAACAATGGTGGAATAAGCAGGAGTAATTCAATACTTAATATAAATAAGCAAAATATCATTTTAAAAAAAATGAACACATTATAGAAAATACTCACTCAATATGACCATTTTTTGAAGCCATATGAAGAGGTGTCTGCTCATGTTCATTTTTTTTCTCAAGTTCAGCATCACTTTCTAATAAAATCTAAAATAAAAAGGGGGGGGAGAGATGTCTTGGTTCATGATACTCAAAATACAAGTATTAATTTTAAATAACAAATTAAACAGGTCAATACAAATGTGGGGTTTGTTGATATCAGATGTGTTTCAGCCAATCACATATCCTGATAAAAGAAAAATACAATTTGTCTTTTCCCCCATTATTCGTGGATTTTTTCAAAAAAAAAAAAAAAAAAAGATCCCCATTGAGTTTTTTTACAAAATAAATGTAAAACATCAAACAATAAACATTATTATTAATAAAAGTAAACATTTCAGCATAAAATAACAGTAATAAACATGAAATGCAATGTTCTATTAAATGAAGCAAAATTATGCAATAAATAAGCAAATAATTTAGTATTATTACAAATTAAGTTAAAATTTTTCATGGTGCAGTAAAATTTTAGGAATGCAATTTAATAATCCTTTACTAGTTACAGGAATGCTTTCTTAACTTAGAAAGTAAGAAAAACAAATTACAACATTCCTTTTAGTGGTAAATTATTCTCATCTTAGAGAAGAGTCGTTATTGAGCATAATAAGAGAAGATGAAAAACTGTTTGACTGCATAATTCTTGCTTTCTATATGACGAAATATATATATATATATATATGGTCAGGGAGAACCTTAATTAACAAGGTAAAACACACTCTAATTTACAGTGCCAGGGAGAACCACTTTTATTCATGTTATGACTGACTGGTTAGAAAATATTATTAGACAAAAAAGAAGAAAAAAAGTTTCGTCAGAAACCAAAATAACTGCAAATAAAAAAAAATCAAGGAAATGAAAAGTTGGAAATGTTTGGAGAAGTCGAATCAAGTTATATGATTAATATAACATAGCTTATAGTGTTAAATATCAAAAATGAGTTGGGAGATGAGATATTTCACATATATTAAAATAAAAATTAAATGTACACAAAAAAGTATAAATAATATAACTAAAATGAGTATAATGTATATAATCAAAACTTAAGATTTTTTTAACAAAAAGAATATCTGCAATAAAAATTTTCTAATACTATTTATACTTTAATTTTAAAAAATAGCACAATAGAAAATTTTTTAAAGAAAAATAAGAATTAATAAATGAAATAATGAAGTAATAAATGAAGTAAAAATTAAGAAGATTGAAATACTTTACAAATCTATAGCTTATAACAGAATAATCTTTTAAATGTTGTTTAAAAAAATAAATAAACTTACATCAATTACATCAGAATATCCTTTTAAAGCAGCAATGTGAAGAGGACTGTTGTCATAGTGGTCACATCTATTGACAAGTATAAGAGACTTCTCATGTTTCAACAGGGTCTAAAAGATTTAAGAGAACTGAACTTAGCAGGTATTGTAAATATTCGCCAAAAGGAAAATCTTAAACATAAAGTCTTAAATTAACTCCAGTACTAGAAATAGTACAGGGTGATCAGCGAATAAGCACTGATTTCAAAATTAAATATCTTTACAACAAAGATCGATAGAATGATGCAGTAAACTACGCTTATAAGCAAAACTGTAAAAATGCTGTACAAAAGTTTAGAAAATTTAGTCACGAAAATCGCTTTTGTAGAGATATTTAATTTCGAAATCAGAGCTTATTCCCTGATCACCCTGTACATACAGAAATGAAATAAAAACACAAAAGGTCAGATTGTAAATAATACTAATAATAATTTTTAAAAAATTAAATTTTTTTCAAGGTAATTAATCCACAAAATACAAAAGCTTGAAAATAATCCCTTCTGTTCAAATCTCATTTTCACAAAAATTTCTTCATTGTGTTTATAATATTTAAAAAATTACATCAATAAAGAAAATAAAGAAAATTCTTGAAATAAATTTTCTCCCTCACTCACACACACCAAAATATGAGAAAAAAGTAAAAGTAAATAGCCAATAAAAATTTATTATATGCAATTCAATTCACAGCTAATCATAGTTTGATCATGCACTAGTGCACAAATTAGGACCTTTAGGGGAGGGGGGGCAACAAGCCCTAATGGCAAGAAGTCAAATTAACAGATGTTAAAACTCTTGAATGCTCAATGATTCAGATAGCACAGTCTGTTGAGCTATATTGTGCAATATTATATGATATTGAACAGTATTCCACAATATTAAGCAATATTTTGAATATTGATAGAGGTCATACAATATTGTACAATATTTATGTGCTAGTAGTGTAAGGGCGGAAAATATTTTGAGATAATATGACTATATATAACATTAGAATAAATATTAGTAAAATTGAAACATTTACAGCCAAGGAATCGGAATTAATAAAGAATCCGGCCTGAGGATTTTCTCAAGGGTCATCCTCAGACAGGGATTCAAACCAGGGATTTTTTCTGTGAGGAATCTGACTTTTGTCAAGAAATTGACAACTAGTGACTCGAAAATCCCAGAATATTGAGGTTTTGCAGATAAGATTAGCATCAGAAAAGAAAAATCACAAAAATGACTATATATACATATATAAACATATAAATTGCCATATTTGCAACTCTGCTTGCGTTTGCTTGCTCTATAAGTATATAAGAAAAAGTAAAATATACATACTTCTAAATCGTAGAATTTTTATATTCAATCAATAAGAGATTTTGATCTCAAATCGAATAAATTGAAAAATTAGCTTAAAAAGGCAACTTTACTGTCAATATTTGACATAAATATTCAAATATTTTTTCGAATTCTCTCTTTTGAAATCTGGATGACCATGAAAGAAACATAGAGCTTTTATGTTTAAATTGGCGTTTTTAAAGTATTGTTAAAAAGTTAATTAAATTTTAACTTAAAATAATAATAATAATATCTAGAGAAAGCAGCTGAAAGACATTATGAGTCAGATACTTAAAAGTTTCTTTTCTTTTGTATTTTTTTTTTCAGTGCACTGATTTTGACCTTTGGGGGGGGGGGGAGAAACAAACTCTAATGGCAAGAAGTCAAATTAAAAAACCTTAAAACTCTTGAATGATTAAAGGAAAATTTGCAGAAAGCGCTTATTAAAAAAATTTCACCGACAATATTAATTTTTGATTAAGTAAAATTAAGCGAATTCAACAGGTTTGTTTTATAAGTTGAATATTTCAAATAATCAAGGAAATGTAGTCAGCCTCCTTTTCTAGTCAATAAATTTTTCATTTAGTCTAAATTTAATCAGTAAGTCCGGAGTAATAATCATCTATATAATTACCCCTCTCTAATTTAACGTAAAGCAGAAAACATCGTTTCCTTAAAAAAATCACAAACTTGTATGTATTTTTTATTTTATTTTCAATAATAAAATATAATATTCAATTCAAGAAATTCTATTCATAAAGAAATGTCCAAATTTAAAATATATAAAATTCAGGTGTATTCCAGTACTTAAATGCACTAGTGCACTAATTGTGACCTTTGGGGGGGGGGAGAAACAGATCCTAGAGGCAAGAAGTCAAATTAACTTCTTGAATGATCGAAATAGAATTTGCAAAAGGTGCTTATTGAAAAAATTCGCAGACAATATTAATTTTTGAAGAAGTAAAATTAAGCGATTCATCAGGTTTGTTCCAAGAATTGAATATTTCAAATAATCAAGGAAATGTAGTCAGTCTCTTATTCTTGTCAATGATGATGATGTCGTGTCCGTGTTTCCACAGAAAGGGGGTGCAGTAGCTTCTGAGGGTAAAGACCCCTGAGAGTCCAGAGGGCAGAAGTCTTCATCTTGCATACAGCCGACCACCCCGCCACCACTGAACGTAACAGTATCGACAGGATTTGTGGTGGTCGACTGCTGAAGAGCAGAAGTCTGACTTCTAGCTCATATGAAGATGACACACATATTCGCTTGCTCAATGCTTCTGACAGGGGGGCACATTCATACATCTCACAGACAGAACAACCATGCCCGAACCGGGACTCAAACCCAGGATGTCCAGATCACGGGGAAGGCACGCTACCCCTATGCCAGGAAGCCGGCTATTCTTGTCGATAAAATTTTCATTTGGTCTAAATTTAATTCGGAGCAATAATCATTGAGTAAATCATAGTTTTTTTAAGAATATATTTACAAAATTTATGAAGTATAAAATTAAAAAACACGTGTAGCACATCCAAAATGCACCTTAAGTGACTTTGGATGATTCTCCTGAGAAGCCCAGAATACGACACTTCGATCCATGTTATCCAGAACTCCGATGTTTGCGTTCCACTTCATCAGCACTTTCACGGCCTCCTCGTGACCTTCTGCCACAGCAACCAGCAGAGGGGTGAAATGAGCATTGTCGTGGCTTTCAATATGAGCACCACTGTTCAAAAAATAAATAAAATCAGTTTTCGCATCAGATAAAATTTCAAGAAACAAACAAAAAAATCCTAGATATATACAGGAAAAACTATATATTATCACAATTTAAAAAAATACAATTCAAAATATATTTATATGAATATAGTTTATATGTAGTATGAAAATATGCAAATATACACTGAAGTGACAAAAGTCATGGGATGACTGTTAATATCGCGTCGGTCCTCCTTTTGCCTGTCGAAGTGCAACAACTCGACGTGTCATGGAGTCCACAAGTCGTTGGAAGTCCTCTGCAGGAATATTGAGCCATGCTGTCTGTATAGACGTCCGTAATTGTGAAAGTGTGCATGGTGCAGGAGTTTGGGCACGAACGGACCTTTCGATGATGTCCCATAAATGCTCGATGGGATTCATATCGGGCGATCTAGGTGGCCAGATCATGCGCTGGAATTGTCCGGAATGTTCTTCAAACCAATCGCGAACAGTTCTGGTCCGGTGACATGGCGCATTGTCATCCATAAAAATCCCATCGTTGTGTGGGTACGTGAAGTCCATGAATGGCTGCAAGTGATCTGCAAGCAGCTGAACATAACCATTTCCAGTCAATGATCGGTTCAGTTGCACCAGAGGACCGAGTCCATGCCATATAAAAACAGCCCACACCATTATGCAGCCACCACCAGCTTGAACAGTGCCTTGCTGACAGTTTGGGTCCATGGCTTCGTGGGGTCTGCGCCACACTCGAACTCTACCATCAGCTCGTAACAACTGAAATCGTGACTCATCTGACCACGCCATGGTTTTCCACTGGTCTAGGGACCAATCGATATGCTCACGAGCCCAGGAGAGTCACTGCAGGCGATGTCGTGCTGTCAGTAAAGGCACTCGAGTCGGTCTTCTGCTGTCATATCCCAAGGAAGACAAATTTCGCCACACAGTCCTATCGGACACGTCCCTCGTACGTCCCACATTGATTCCTGCAGTTATTTGACGAAGTGTTGCGAGTCTATTAACATTGACCCTTCTACACAGACGTCGGCGGTCTCGGTCGTTACTGCGCTGTCCAGGTGGTCGTCCACTGCGCTGTCCATGATGGGATGGGATGCCTGAAATTTCATACTCTCGGCACACTCTTGATACTGTGGATCTCGGAATGTTGAATTCACTAACGATATCCGCAATGGAATGACCCATGCGTCTAGCTCCAACTAACATTCCACGTTCAAAGTCTGTTAATTCTCGTCGTGCCGCCATAAATCACGAAAAACCTGTTCTCATGAATAACTTGAACACAATTGAAAGCTCTGGAAAACGAACTGCGCATTTATACTTTTTCGCTGCGATACTACTGCCATCTGTATATTTGCATATAGCTATCCCATGACTTTTGTCACTTCAGTGTATGTTGTTACGGATTTTCCTCCTTATACTATCTTATATTTAGTTTAGTTTAGTTGTATTAACGTCCCATTTAAAGCAACACCAGGGCTAGTTTGGGACGGACCTCGTCCTTTTGAACCACGGTCAAATGACGAGGACGACACCTGAACTGGTACCCTCCTCTCCACACCAATGGGAGGACGTTTTGCGAGACAGATTTAACATGCAAGAGAGCCCCTCACACGACGGTTCTTCGGTGGAACCGAGTCTCGAACCTGCAATCCTCCAGTTCCGAAGCCGAGACCTGACTACCAGGCCACCACGGCACCTTATACTATCCTAGGGATTCGTTTATTTGTATAGTGGGTGTGTATGATGTTAGAGATGAGCACACAATGATCAGTCCTTTAGTAGACGACACAACACGGACGGCGTTTATTTATAGGACAGAGACAGGACAGTACTCAGAGACGAAAAATATTTACAACACAAATATGTACAGAAGACAGCTATACACAGCCGATACGAACACACAGGACAGCACAGAGCAGCCCACAGGTAGAAATTCAGTAGTGACAACGCCCATAGCACAGAAAGTTGCCAGACAGGATTCAGCAGGATAGCGAATCTTTCTGGGATTCTGTCTACGCTCTCGTAGGTCTCCAAACAGCTGGAACTACTCCTCTGTCTTTTCTTGCTTTTGCTGCCGACTCACTACTTCACACAATGGGATTATTTCTCAGTTTAGGACTGCTCCGTTCCCGATGACGACACACAGGGCTATAGCACACGAAACAGGCTTCTTCAGAATACGCCACACAGCAAGCCAGTACTTCTTCATTGCTTCGGTATTCTCCCGGCGACTCTTCCGCTCAAGACTCCTCTTCAAGACCTCTCAGTTCAGGTCTACCGATCGATCGCCGCACCAGACTCCCTGCAGCTTCAGATTGGCGGCCATACATAGCAGAAGGAGACGGGGCTAAAGCCTTCTGGACCAATCAGGTGCATTCTGGACGTATCTCGGTTCCTAATGGACGGATCAGGAAAATTCTCGATGTCTCGAGTATTATCCATTTTATCGTCAAAGTCGCCAAGCTATGGGATCATTGATGCGACACCCGGGCATTGTTCAATACAGATGACTGTAAATCAGTCTTCTTTACAATGACGTTTTTAGTGCATGAAAGCAAAATTACAGGTTCGTAACAATATCATTCAGAATTTTACTACACTTCCACTGTTCAATGAATCTTTTATCTAGAAGGAGCACATGGCATTGCAAACTATCATTACTTTTAATTATTAATACATAAATCATATAATTATTAATACATAATCATAAATATTTGAAGATGAATAAAAATTATAGCTACTAAATTTCATAAATCTTAAAGCATTCATAGAACAACCACAAATACAACATCTCTTGAATCTTGATTCCACAAACAAATTCAAATGAAAGCCTTTGAACAATAAAAGAAGTGCACAAAGACCGCAGGCAAATTTAACGCTTAATGAAATCTAATTTTTTTTTAATGATAATGCCATTGGAAAAGAATCGAAGTTGCACACAAAAGTAAAATTTTCAAAATATCAGTTTTTAGTACTTTGCGCCAAGTTGGCGGACACTCATTCTAGGGTTGTCCTTTTTTGTAACTGCTCGGGTCATGACCCGTCAGAACGGAATTTGAACTTGGACGCGATGCATACCGTTGGTAGCGGGGTGACTGTGTGCCCCTTCTCATAGCAATAAACTGCATAGTATAGAAGCATCGTTTCATCATTTTAGTTACACCGCAATTCTTTTGTTTATTTCAATTAGTTGCACCACAAAGTTATAGTTTATTTCTCATCATCAAGTATAGAGCCATCATCGGCGTACACAACAATCAATACATCAAATGAAAGTTTATATTTGTATTTGTAGATTAAATACATTTTAATCATACTCAAATACATATTCGGATAAAAATATTTTGAATATTAGAATGCCATTTATTTTAAAGAGAATTACAAAGCTGCTACGATATGAAATCTTCCATAATTAAATTCATTAGAATTTAAAAACTTTTTGTTATATATATTTTTTTTAAAAATCAGCTTTCAAATGATAAAAATCAATTACTTTTTGAGTAGAAAATCTATCACTTCGCATGCATTAAAGGCAGCAGCCTTATGAAGAGGCGTCTCCCCAAAGTTATTAACACAATTTATAGCGGCTCCGTGCTTGATAAGGCATTTAACTATGTCCACATTACCTGAGACGGCTGCCAAATGCAAAGGATGGCAAGAATTATCAAATGTACTTTTAACATCACCACCTGAAAAAAAAAATGACTTAATGAATGGTTCTAAAAACAAACTTGCAAGCATTATTAAAAAAATTATAAGTCATCAGAGCTAAGTCCTACATTACTATGGTTCCCTAATGTCCATTACTGTGAAGTTATATTTTAAAACTTTGATATTTGCAGCTTTAGTTGATTATTATACACTAGTTTTAGTTGATTATTATCGCCTTTGGCGACCAGTTGGTTCGCCATGAGTAATGCGTTCTAAAATTTTCAATTAAGTCACATATTCATTTGCTTTGAAGTCATTCCGAGCATTGATTGGCCTGAAATTAATATCCTCTTTAAGATGATGAATGGAAAGTTCAAAAAGAACACATTTTACTAATAATATTCTTTAATTTTATAAACCAGTCAGTTTTAATTATTGATTTAGAAGACTGATTGATCAAGCAACTTTTATTTAAAATATGAATAAAAATATTTTTTAAAATATGGCTCACAGAGCAAAGTATGAAGAAATCTAAAACTCATTATTCATAAAAGCATTGTTTGACTCAAGCTTCATAAAATGAAATTATTTACTTCATTTAGATCAAATCAATAGTATTAAACAATATATATGCCTATTAATAATATTTTACAAATTGGCCATAGAACCGGAATTCGAATGCATATCCTGTATAAATAAAAATAATTTATTGAATTAGTGCTTTAAATATTGCAAACGATCATAGAATCCTTCATTTTATTTTATCCAGTCAAGTGCTAAAAGTTGCATTTCTTTAGATTTGATTTACGGCGATAGAGATAGATTTAAACTTCCGTCATTGTTTTCTTTTATTTTATCCAGTCACGTACTAAAAAAAAACATGGTTAAAATATTTCTTTAAAAATTCACTAAAAATAGAAGCTTAAGTTATACATTAAAACACTGACACCATTAGAAAGCTAATTTTTTAATCTTTAAATTGATGTAAAATCATGTTTGTGCGATAATATTTTTGGAAGTTATAGCAAAAAAACGTCGAAATTTCGATTAAATTTTAATTAATTCAAATTCTAATAAAAAATTCGAAAAAAGGGTTCCGAGGTTCACATTCACGACCTCCAAGATATACATGTACCAAATTTGGTAGCTGTAGGTCCAACAGTCTGGCCTGTAGAGTGCCAACACAAACACACACACTGAGCTTTATTATAAGTATAGATTTATTAATTGTAATGTAATAATATATATTTATTAATTTTAATGTAATAATGCATATTTAGAAATTTCGTGTTCATTATAATTGTAAGAATATGAGGAATGGTTGAGCAGAATCATAAAAAGAATCAGGAAAATTTAATAACTGCATTTAATAAATGATTCATTATTTCTCTTTTTTGTATTTAATCAAACAAAAATAGTGTTTGGAACTGCAGACATAATTCATGCTGTTGCCAGCAAGTGTTAAATTAAAGTATATTTGTACTTTCAAAACATTCATTTATTATAAATGAAATTATTTTCAAAAATTACTTTTTTTTTTTCTTTTTTTGAAAATGGGCAACATAAAAAGATGTTCAATTGCCCAATATCTTTGAACTTAAATAAACAAGTAATCGGCAAAAAATTATATAAAGTTTAAAACTAAAAAACTTTGAAATATTTATTATATGATTTAAAAATTAAAACACACATTCACACACAAATTTATCTTAATGCAATATGAATTTGGACAAATGTCACTTACCTTTCTTTAAAAGTATCTCAACAATATCCAAATGCCCTTTAATTACAGCTAAATGAAGTGCTGTATTACCACTCAGATTTTTTTCATCAATGTACTGGAAATGAAACATACTCTTTACTATTTAAAAATGTACAAAATAGAGTAAATATAATGTAATAATATAAACAATTTAATAATCTAAAACAATTTTTGAAAGTAAATTTTGAAATGAGACAATTTATTTCAAAATATCAAATATTGCATTGTATTTAATTTTTGTTAAAAGAAAAAGTCCCACATTTTAAATAGAAAATTATATTTAGCAATTAATATGCAAGTTCCTTGGATCACTTCCCTATTATCTCTGCTTTATTTTATATTTACTTTGTTTAGCTTTTTCAAAACTGACCTTTAAAAAAAAAAAAAAAAAAAAAAAAAAAAAAAAATCTATACTGTTGATCATCAAGGTTCATTTTTAAAAAATATATAAATGTAATGAAAATATTTATAAGTGAAACTAAAACAAGGGAAGATGATAGTTTTTATTAGCTACATTATACATATACTTTAGCTTCAGTAAAAGATATTTATTTTTCACAATGAAATTATACAATAAATGAAGTTAAAACATAATAATTAGAACATTACTCACAAAAGATAATTTTTAAGTTGTAAAATGGATAATATTTGATAAATGTAATTCATATTAACAAAGTTATAAAATTTTGCAATTTTTAAAAATATTATACATTAAGATATATTATTTATTAAGAAATTTTCAGTCTTCAAATTAATTATTGTAAAGGTTTTTGTATGTTTTAAAATATGAGAAAGATATAATAACTGAGAGTAACAGAACCAATCGGAAATTCTTTGATTGAGATAACACCAAGTTTTGTTTTCATGCAAATTTAAAATATTTAGGAACCAATAAAGGTCAGCTGAATTATTGATCTCAATGCCTAAATCTGCATGTATTAAACAAATTTGTTTTTAAAAAAAGAAGAATAGATTTTTTTTGTTCAATTTCTCAACAATTCATTTAAATTTCGGAACTGTGATAAACACAAAAAATCTAATTTATTTGCATCAGCATTTTTTAAAAATCCTTTTCTTTAATACACTAAATATGTTATTTGATTACACATTTGGCATAATTTGAATTATAATTAACTCAATTTTTTTAAAGAATTTTCCAAAATAATGTAGCTACTTTAAAGATTATGAATTTAAAAGAAATATTTTTATTATTTCTTAAATATGTGGCTTATAATTAATACTCTAGTTACAGGGGTAATGGTTATTTTTAATTTCAGTTAAATTGTTTAGATATAACTTTGTACTTATGATGCTACAAAATTGACAGGTATTCCTGTTATTTTTTCCCCTTTTTTCATTGTCTTATACAAAATTTACTCATTATTCACATAAAACTTTCAAATGGAAATTAGTCTCATGAAATCATGACACAATGTAAATATGTGGATGTAACGAGTGGTTCATATGTCTTGTAAATGTAAATGAGTTTTGTAAATTTTATGACAATGTAACTTTATTTGTTTATACATGCCCTGAAAACAGATTCTAAATAAAATATTTCTTTAATTTTAAACAATTCAAAAAAGGCAAGCAAATAGATAATTGACAAAATGTTGAAAACAATTTGAACATCAGGGCAACAGTATAATCTATTGTTGAAAATTAGACACACTTTTTTAAATCAATAATCAGTAAAAATTCATGCAACTATTAAAATTATATAATTTAAAAGAAAATTTCCAAAACTTTTGGGTTATACAATAATATTTTCTGGAGTATATTCCTACACTTTATGGTCTGCAATTGCTATATTTGGTAACTATAAGTCAAATAACTTGGTTAGTAGAGCACAGCACACACATTCCTCTTTATAATTAGACATGATATCAATTTAAATGATTAATCGATGTTTGAAATGATTTGAAAGTGATATAGAATTTAACAGTTAGTTCAGATATGTATGCTTAATTTCAGTAAACAGAAACAGACACGTATCTGGTTATTGAATAATAATTAATTAATACTTGTGTTTTCGCTCACCTTTAATTCATCTTGAAACTTTTGAAATACTAATGGCAAGAAAGTATTCTATATACCAATTTAAAGGGTAAATACTCATTTTTTTCAATGACATTGGTTTATATATTGCAAGTTGCATCATTTAAGTTTCACAGATTTATAAATCTTCTAATTAATGCAAAGTTATATGATGTTACTACTGATGAAAAAGATCTGCTCACCAATGGTGACGAATTATTAATTATAAATAATTTTATTTAAATTGCATGAATAAATGTAAATGTTATCAAATTGTATAAATAAACTTTATGTTTATGATTTTCGTCATTTATCAGATAGTAAAGCCATGTTATTGCCTTACATATATTCTGTTTAATATGAGCATGAACTTATCTAATGGAGATTAATTTCAATATCATCCCAGCATTATTAAAGACATAAATTTTTTGTCATCTATTTTCAAAATTTCACAGAATTTTACCTGCATTTTTTTTTATTTATTTAATTCATCCATCTCATGAACTACACATACATTTTTTTTTAAAAACTTTTTTAGTAAATAATGAAATAAAAAATTCAAGTGATGAAACAATTGATGAAATAATAAAAATGATATGAACTTGCAGTTAACAATGTAAAATATTGTTGAAAATTTTTTTGAAAAAAAAAAAAAAAAGCTTTTAAAATTATAATTTGGAATTCAGGATGAATTTGCATGCATATTAAATTGGTATAATTAAAAAAGAATATTGTAAACTAAAAAATCATTTTTCTGTGATCATATTTTTGGAAGTTATTGATGAAAAACTCAAAATGGAATTTATAAACTTAAAAAAAGAAAGAAAAGAAAAGGTTCCAAATTGAACATTTCTGCCTTATGCAACATATATTCGTCCAATTTGGCAGCTGTATATCAAATGGTAAGTATAGCTGTATATCAAGAGCACCAACACATACACAACACATATATCGATATAAAATTTGGTATGTTATGAACCCATAATGTCATAATGTTGAAAACTGCAATTGCATTTTTCTATCAGACAGAATTTAAAAATCAAAAGTAATTACTTTTCAATAGACATATATTTACAAATTACAGACATATAATTATATATACATATATAATTTGGTATATTATGAACCCATAATGTCACAATGTTGAAAAATGCAGATTACATTTTTGATCAGACAAAATTAATAAACTTACTTTTTAGTAAGAACCTTTCAATAGACATATATTTATAAATTATACATAGATATATAATTTGGTATGTTATGAACCCACAAGATCATAATGTAAAAAATGCAGATTATAATTTTTGAAAATTAATTAATCAAAAGTAAGTATTTTTCAAAAGATATATATTTACAAATTAAAACATAAAAATTATGGGAAGAATTATGTTATAAAAAACCGCAGAAATTTAGGATATTTATCATCGGAAGAATGATACCTTTCTCAAGCTTTCACAATCCCCTTGTGCCTCAACAGCATTTAGCAAAAGGCTTATTATCTTCTCACTGCCAGTAGTTGCTGCCAAATGGAGGGGTGTCGATAAATTTTCATCTGTGGCTTCAGGATGAGCACTTGCATTCAATAAAATCTTAACCACCTCAGGAGAATTGTAATTGGCTGCACAATGCAGGGCTGTCATTTCTTGTTTATCCGATGTCTTAAAATAAATTTCATAAGCATATAAATACATTGAAATGAAAAAAAAATTTTAAGCCTTTAAATTTTTCATTCAATTTTATTTTTCTATTTATCTGTTAAAAATATATTTAAAAGAATTATGATAAAATTGATCTTTAACACATTGTGAGCGGGTCCATTTCTCAGAGGAATTGGACCGGGAGTGGGCGTTTTGCCCTTCATTTTAGTTATTCAGTTCAATCCAGGGGTGTTTGTGGGACCCCAAAAAATCCCCTGAAACTTTTACGGACTTACTACCGACATTTTGGAGATTCGAGAAGGGGGGGGGGAGAAATGAAAAATTACAATTATGAAGTATTGAATGACCTAATTATAAAATTTCAATGAATTAATTTTTTGCAAAATTAATAACCATAAATTTTCAAACATATAAACTACTACATTTTATGTAAATATTTTAAATTACCTGAATTAATTCTTTAAAAAAATTATTTAATTTCTGATGCTTGTGGGCTTGTCTTTCTTTTGTGGTGAACTTCATAATTGCAGGAAGATTGACTTTTATTTTCCTCATTTACAGTTGAAGAAATTTCCTCGAGAACTGCATATTCAGAGGTAAAAGCAATTTGCTTTTCTGCTAATGTAGAAGGTTTTTCAGAGACTTTTATAGGTGACTCATCTGAAATACATGTTTTTAAGTCTTCTTGATATGTTTTACAACTTCATATTCAGTAAGAGATCTTTGCGAATTGGATTTTTTGAGCCATATTTTTCACATGAGGTTTCTTTAGAAGCCATTAAATCATATTTAATAGTCTGCACTGCATCTAGGGAATCAATCTTAAGAGAGGTTCTATAGTCAGTGACAAGTGTATCCATTAAGTTGATTGCACTTTCGATAATGGGCCATGGAAGCAGCTAAGGCAGGCTTTGATCAATTTAGCCAATGTAGGATACTTATAATCATTTGTGAAATCATCTTTTAAATTAAAAACTTTAAACCAATTTTTATCAACTGTACACTTGACTTGATTTCGACTTTCATCAGATGTGTAGAGCATTTCTTTGGTGATATCAATATCACTCTGGTATAACCTTATTTCAGCTTCTACTTTTGACTTTTCATTATCACTAAAAATATTCGACATAAAAGATGATAATTTTTCAAAAGCTAATGTTGTATTGGTTTTACCTCTTAGCTCTGGATCTAATGCTGTAAAACTAATTAGATATGAATTTTTAAGGCGTAATTTCTGTGTATTAGTATAAGCTTTCATCAGAGAAATTTGGAATTCTTTTGCTATTGGATGATTTTTTGATAATTTCTTCAGGAGAGTGGAAGCTTCTGCACCAGTAAATATTACTTTGCTAGGTAGATGGAATTCTGGATTTGTGACATCAACCTTTAATAAATCATTATAAGATGTGCACTCTATATTTTCTGGCTTCATAAAAAAAGAGAAACATTTTGCCATAAATTTATAAATACTGGAATGTATTAAATGAAGCATTGGTTTTTTTGTTTCAAATAATTTAATATATGTGTTGGACTCTGGTAATACTGTTGAATATAATGCCATATGCAATAAAGTTTTGTGCTGCATAACAAATAACTCATTTAGTATTCCTTTTTTCTGAGCTAAAGCATCCTTTGTGAGTTGTTGGGAATGCAAGCAAGAATACACCCCTTCAACAATTTTTTTCTGAGCTGCAGAAATATTTCTTTTATTTTATACAGTTTCAACATAAGAAAAATAATCTCCTTTATCAGTTTTATCCAAGTAGTGAAAATAAAATGCAATAAGAGCATCCCACAGATCTTTGATTCTTTCTAAAACACATAAAATGTACACCCACCAATGGTCTGGTCTCTTCAAGGGCTTAAGTTTTTTAATGGCAAGGGATTCACAGATTTTGAAAATATTCTCTCTTTTACTGCAGCTTTTCATATCAAAATAGATGTCATCAAACAAATCTAAGTATCTATCAAAACATGAAGCTGTGTGACATGTGTCACCATCAATATCTACTAATAAGTGGGATGCTTTGTTTGATCGTAGTCTGGTTTCACCACCCTTTTTTTTCCACGCATGGTGTTACATGAGTCCATTAATACACTTGGCCATGGAATATTATTAACTTCAATAGTATTAACAACTGCTTTAAAAACAGCTTCTGAATTGCAAGATTCCATCTTTAGCGATGCAAAATGATGAACTACAACTTCATTGATTGTTGTCAAAAAACTGCACCAATATTGTCAGTATACTTTCTTGAGCATTGCTAGTACTTTCATCCAAATGTAGAGAAAATGGAGACTCCATTAAAGTTTTAAAGATATTTTCCTTAATAGGTTTTGTGAGTCCATATTTCATCTTATAACATGCAGTAGTCCTGGACATTTCGCACGAGTTTAGTGCCGTCTGATCGCGGCTCAACTGTTTGCAGGGTTCAATTAAATTGGGAGCCACATTGAAAGAAAGAGAATTCTCGGCGATAAACGAAGTTATTAATACCTCTTGGCGTGCTTTTCTTGTCACTATATCCAATGGCTGAGCATTAGCCTCCAGTAAGTCATCAGTATTTTTTTAATTAGCATAATTATTTAAAGTCATTGAATGTCTAATACACTTTGAATATTTTATGTGCGCCACAGTTTTAGAATGATTTGTGAAAGCCTTGAATCCTTCCCCACCATACTTCAGCAGTGAGTTACAAAAAATACAATATGCTTGTCCAGCAACATTTATTTTCTTGCACCATGTGCCGATGGTATCCCCATTACCATCTCTCCGTTTAATCCAATTCCAACTAAATGCATTCCGAACACCTTCTTCTAATTGTATAATATCACTATTTATATCGAGAAATTTCATAGTGAAATTCTCTTGCGTACATAAATAAAAAAATATTTCAATAAACGAAACGAAAAATTTACCCGTGCATCAATAAATGAAACGTAAATTTTACACATCGGAGAACAAAAAAATTGCGAAGCGATCAATGACAAATAGCTGATACGGCGAAAAATCCCCCTTCTCTACTTATTGGCGCACGCCAGGAGAGATAAGACCTTTGAACCCAGAGACACGTGATCGCACATCTGGTCGAACGAAGTCTCTCCCGTGTTTTTCTGTCGCGCCTACTTGCCGAAAAGAATCCAGAAGAGAATGTCCGAGAACCGGGGGAATGAGTCATAACTCGCAATAAGGAAAGAACAAAAAAGGAGTTTTTTCCCCCTTTTCACGCATTATCACTGCCTTTGGAGAAAGAAAGGAAAAGTTTTCACCACATACACTGACCTTGCGTTTTCTGCTTTCAAAGCAAACAAAATTACCCATATCTAAATAAATAATTCATTATTAATCCTATTTCCTTTTGAACGACAATGCCCGGAATTTCTGGGCATCAAAGTTCAAAATCCCCGGAATTCCGGGGTTTCCCCGGAGCACAAACACCCCTGTCAATCTCAACAGATCGAAAATTATTTCATTTTTTAACCCACTTCTCGTATTTTATATTGAAATATAATAAATAACAACCATAAGATTTTATTAAACAAAAGATATTTTTTGAGTTAATAAATTTATAATAGTATAGTAAATATGAAAAATAAAATAGAAGTAGTGCTATATAGTTTTAATTTTTTTCGAATGATGTTATGCATAAACATTTTTACATTATAAAAAAATGAAAAGAACCATCATAAAAATAATAATTTTTTACAGTGTGGTAATGTTTAAGGCAATTTCCTCTATAAAGAGGCAAAATTAACTCATTTTTGCAAGAATAAATAAAAAATGAATTTTAAATCTAAATTGATTTTTTTAATCAACCTCCCCGTTCTGATGCAAAAACTAGTTTTTGTCTCAACTTTTCCAGAATCTATGTAGTAGACAAGAACATTCAGCTTTGTTTTCCTGTCTATACCGTCATTTTTGCACCCACAAACAAACCATGTTGTGGCACTAACCCTACTAGTACATGACCTGCGCTCAAGTATCAATCATCAGAAAATGTACTAGTACTTGTCCCGTATACAATGTGTTAAGGAAAAGGACTAATAATGTCACACTAGTACTATATTTAGGTATATTACCACTCTAATTGAATTAATAAATCTATTTCTTTACTGATCATCTTACTATTTTAATCTTTTATCATTTTTAATCAATCCATGCATACTAGTTAAATCGACCAAAAATGAAGGAAAGCGGTAAATCAATTGGAAACTGAGCTTCATTTTCTCAGGGACCTTGAAAAGATATGAAAATACTTTTACCATTTCTTAGCTGAAATCCTCATTATAAAAGGATAAGTAAAAAAATTTCAGCATGTAATCGAAAAGTTAAATTTTTAACATTTTTCATATGAAAATTAAGACTACACTCAAAGGCATGAAAAATTCTAACTTATCAATACGAAAAAATGTATTCAATTATAATAAAATATTTGAGATTACTTATTAGCTATTTTTGCTAATTAAACATTGGTTATACTTGAAATGCAAGCTCTAAAATAAATATACAATAATATGATGCTGATGATATTTCCTTTGAACATTACCTCAGTATTGATTTTACTAGATTTGAGCAGCTCTAAAGTTGCAAATGTGTTTCCTCTCATAGCAGCATAATGCAATGGCGTCATGCCATAATTGTCTTGACAGTTTACATGAGCTCCTTCTTCGATCAAGATGGAAATAACAGTTTCATCATCACTAATTGGACTTTCAACAGTGTCCCCATCCTTTAAAAAAATTAGATATAAACATAATAATAAACTATTAGTAATTCCCTTTAAATGCACTTTACAAAAAAATAAAATACATATGTAATATAATAAAGAAAACACTAAAAGCTGAATTAAAAAATTAAGATCTACAAGCAGTTTGAAAGTTTATTATGTTTAAAAAATATCTAATTTAAAAATGTATATACACTTAATTTTTAAAAAAAAATACATCTATAATATTAACTAGTCAGGAAAAATATATTACTAAGTTAAGACTATCTTATAACCAACAACAATTCAAATTCTAAACAATAAAAAGCTAATTATTATAAAAAGAGTAGTATGAAACAAAATGAATCGATAAAAGTTTTGAAACTGGTATATTTTTTAGTTTCAACAATATAATATTTAATAAATACATGATTAAATTTAGAATAATTAAAAAAAATATTGGCTAATTTTTATAATTTATATATTATGTGTGTGTATTTTATATATGTTACAGCGAAAATCCAAAATTAGTCAAAACCTGAATGAACTAAGTAAAACT
>JAPMOQ010006034.1:707412-735839 GCA_026543055.1 Argiope trifasciata
TTTAATTTTTGTTGACTCAGGAAATAGGTTTTAATTATTTTAATGCTATATATATATATATATATATATATATATATATATATTACTGATAGCAGGAATTGAATGTTGAATGATAAAGGATATAACTTTGAAAAGAAACTAAAATGTGATTTTCCGGAATCTATTATTTATAGTTACATTGTTTACAAACGTATTGAAAGATTCAGAATGTAATTGTCTCTGTCTTGTGTGATTCATATTTGTCTCTCATGCAAAACATGACATTTAACTACAATCTAATCGCTTAGTACATAATAAACATGTACTCATCTGCGTATGCGTATTAAACATTCTAAATATATTATGGAAAAATTAAGCTCCTGCGTATGAAAATCTCATTTTATATAGAAAAAGAAAATTTGTCTGATGAGTCGGCTATTGGGATTGAAATAAATTTATGTATTTAATAAGACTTTTCACTTTCAATTTACGTATTAAAGTATTTAATGGAGACAAACATACATTGAACATCACTTATCTTTTATTTGTTTTAAACTTATCTTTGTATCTTACAATCAATGAAGAATTTGTTTTTGGTTTCAAGCGTTTTCAGCGATAAGATATCGAATAGAAATGCGCAATGATCTGTCATACGTTGTTTTAATTATATTGCAGTGCCTGCTTTATTCGATAAATGAAATTTAACAATTAACCCTTTTTCTATTATATGCTATTAATTTATTAATATTAAATTATGGATCTAATTCACACAAATAAAAATATTTCAAATATATTTTTAATAAATAAAATTAAAAAAAGGCATTAATTATTATTCTTTCTTTTTCTTTTATTATTATTCTTTCCTTTTCTTTCTGAATCATACGAATTCGGCTAGTAACACAACAATATTTTGCACTGGTTAGTCGCAAAACGTTTGCGCGTTTATAGCAAGCAGGTTGCGTTGACAACATTTCAGTGAATCCATATGTCCATGCTGTCAAATGCCGGTGACACGTTTCGGCCAGGTAGCGAACCACTACCTGCGCCATTTAGTGTTGATTTCGGAGTCACCATTCACTTTAAAGAGCAGATGACCTTCAAGATTGTTTGGAACGAACGTCCCTCATTCTGTACCGATCCTGATCGAAATCCCTACACACGGATTCCTGAATCTGGCAATGCCCTTCCCTGTGAGCGAGGAAGAGGCGACCGTTGTCACACATGCACACTTGGAACACATCCAGATTCTTCTTTTCCTTCGTCTGCCTGGCTGTCTTGAGGTTCTTCATTTCTAATCGGCTGCTGTCGATGACTACCTGCAAAAACAGAAGGAATGAAATAGAATCTATGTTTAGTTTAGTTATATTAATGTCCTGTTTTGAAGCAACGCTAGGACTACTTTGGAAAGGACCTCATCCTTTTGAAACTCAGTCAGATGACGAGGACGCACCAGAGATGGCACCCCCTCTCCACACCACACCAGCGCGAGGACGTATGGCCTGACAGATTCAAAAGTCCCCCTTACACGACGGTTCTTCGAAGTAATTGGGACTCGAACTTGAAACCCTCCCGTTCCGAAACCGAGACCTTACCACCAGGCCACCGCGACCCATGGAAAAAAAACAAAAAGAATGAAGTAGAATCTTTAAGGGTGGAAGATAATTGAATTTTGCCCTCCCCCCCTATTTACAGAATTCCGTCCGATATACTGTCCTACCGTCATGAGAAAAATTCTGAACATGGTTGCCGTCAGTATACGAGTGTAAGTAAGGAGGGAAGCAGGCATTAGAGCAGACCACAGCATTTGGCTCACTAAGCGCGCTTTGTTAGGCGAGACATTCTTTTCATTTGTGTTCTTCACATGTATATATGACAATTAAATTAAATTGGCCGGCGTCATGGCATAGGGGTAGCGTGCCTTCTCCGTGATCTTGGCGTCCCGGGTTCGAGTCCCGATTCGGGCATGGTTGTTCTGTGTTCTATCGGTTAGAGCAGGATCTTCTTTCCATGTCTCTCGCACTTCGTGTTCATTACACTGTTAAAATAACCAGAGGGTTATAGTTGCAGGGGCATGAAGCGGTGTGGTGTGTTCCATCGGTGCGATGTATGAATGTGCCCCCCTGTAAAAAGGGGTTGTGCAAGCGAATGAGTGTGTGTCACCTTCATATGAGCTGGAAGTGAGGCTTCTGCCCTCTGGGTGCTCAGGGGTCTTTACCCTCAGAAGCTACTGCACCCCCTGCTACTGCGTGGAAACACGGACATGGCATCATCATCATCAAATTAAATTAAATTGTAGACCAACTTATAAATTCCTTGTTATTTAAGCTTTAAAATAGTGCATTTCATAAGAAAGATTTCAACGACTTCTGTATCGACTTTTTTAAGACATGAAGCTGCCACCAGTTACATAAAAAACCATTGGATAATAACAAAATAGTTGGATATTTTCTTGAAGGTTCATGTGATCAATCAAATTAACTCTGTACGAGGCTAAATGAGATTTCTAACCGGCGATTCTTCAAAAGATAATGATACTTCTAACCGGTTACTTTGGAGCCATTTATATGCCATACATACATTTATATGACAATTAAATACAATTAAATTGTAGATAGAAAATCCTTGTTATTTAAGATTTAAAATAATGTCTTGCCTATGAAAGCTCTCAACAATATTTCTTCAACTACTTTTGTATTGATTTTTAAGTTTATGTGCTTTGAATACAATGAAAACGATAGTTCCAAATAGTAAACTTAGGATCAGAAAAAAAATTAGCTCATTTGGAACTGTTTAATTCAAGATAAATCAGTTACGGTCTGATATAAATTAAAAGAAAAAACGCGAAATTCAGCTAAAGAATTAAAATATAAATAAATCAATAAGTAGGGAACATTAAAGGTGGTTACTCCTTTCATATTATTTTTAGAAGTATTTATCGGATTCTTTGGAATAACTCATGCACCCTAAAATTTGTTAGCCAATCCTCCGTAGCACTTCTTACAGATACATTGCATATAGCGTAATGTCCACAAATGATTGAAGAATAAATATGTCCAAAGAATTTTAATAAATTAAAACATTACTCAAAATTATTTAGCTGACATCGATTACTAACTGAATACATAAGTGAAATTAATTTACTCAAAAATCATTATATAGCCTAGCTAATAGGTTCCCAACGTGGGCAATAACGCCCCCTTGTGGGAGTTTGAGGCTTTCTGGGGGGCGCTAAAAGAGAAAACTAAAGGATGTTGATATGGCACGGAGGAGATTAACCAATATATTTCATCACTGAAAAAGTAAATACGTTGTAGTATATATTTTCTTCTCAAATTACATGTAGCAATAAATACTATTCTTGAAAAAAGCTAATTACTTTACACTGTTTAAATCCTCTTTATTTTTCCAGTATATAAAGGTATATAGAAAACGATATTATGAAAATTTAATAATTATATGAAACAAAAAAAAAATGACAATGGGTAAAATGGGTCCTTTTTAATCGGCTTGTGTGACTTTCGTAGAACAGTTTTCTAGGGCATTTTAAAATTAGAAGTTCAGAACTATTATAGAAATCAACCCATAAATAATACATATGTATACATATCTTGGTATATTAATACATTTTATAAATTTTTCAAAATACATGATCTCTAAAAAAATTAATTATGTTTCGGCATACATATGAGAATCGGTTGAATGCGAGCTTTCATCGAAAATTTGCTCTATTCAGTTATCCCCATCAATAAAATCGCTTTCTGTTTCATTTAAAAGTGTCTGGAGCACTGCTTTATAACAGAATCAGTAAATTCAATGACATTTCATGAACCCATGTTTTAACGCCGTCTGTTAAGCCTTGTTTATCACTAGCAAACTGTCGGGGGGGGGGGAATGGTCTTAGAGACGTTGCTCAAAGATAAAAACTGAATTATTTTTAAAAACCATCAGTTGAAATCGGTTGAAAAAGTGCAGGTGTACTGGAGGTCACGGAACAGAAAGCTACAGGCTCAATTCATTGAACTGAGCTAAAAACATAATAGCAGTTAGCGAAGGTCCTTCGTTAGCAGTCTCACAGACCGCAAGTCCCCCTTTAAGGGTTAAAGTTCCAGTGATGCAGTTAAATCAGCTACTACATCACCCAGTTTTTCGAAACAATAAAAATTGCGTAGTTCTACTTTTTCGAAATATTTTGTCTTTATTTTATATTTTAAACTCGAAATTTAAAGAAATGATTTCCACTTATAGATTTAATTTCAAGAATATACAGGAGACAGAAAATAAATCTTACAGTTACTGGAAAGTAAAAAAATATTCAAGAAGCTTAAACAGAAAGTTTTCTGTAAATTGAAACAGAAGATCGGATTTCGAATTAAGATAATATACTTTTTTTAATCCAGATCAAAACGAAAAAAAGGAAAAGAATAGAAATAAATAAAAAACAACCACAAAAATGTTTTACAAAATTAATGTGTTATGAGAATAAGAATATTATATTATTATAGAATACTCAGTAATTTTTTGGAACATTTGGGACCTGATACAAATTAAGACGGATAAAAAATTCTGAAAATTTTCTATTGTTTTTAGATTGAGTAAGAAAAGTAATTCTACACTTAGTTGATAAACATAATTAGAATAACAATCAGATTAATTAGTATTCATTAATTACAGTAAAGTAGGTAAATTATCCTAATCAAGCTAACTGTTGGATATAAATTAATGAATAAAAAAGCAACCAATATTGGAATAAAACATTATTTTATTTTCATTAAGGTATCCGATTGCGTTCGATAGAAAATTTTTTGAAAAATTGGAATTAAAAAACTTATTTATCGTTATTAGGTGTATTGTCAGTTATAAACACTATAAATACAAAATGAATTATGTGAAAACATAATATATTTTATGAACTAGGAAAATGTGTAGTAAATTCTAATGAAATTGAACCAAAACGGTGGACACTCTACATAAAATGGTGATGCAGTAATCCTGTTTGTCTTTGCACACAAGGTACAGAAATACAATGATGAATGAAATGAAATAAAATCAAAGAAAAATCTTGAGAAGGAAAGAAGTTACTGGTAAAAATATACGTATATATGCGTTTTTTTACATCAGTTCACTGCTAAATTTTTCTAAAAGCACCTATAGATGAAAAAAGTATTTCAAACACAATGAAACTTTTGGTTCATTTCGTTGCCCATATTATATAAAACACAGGGTGAAATTTTTACTTAAATACCTCTCTTATTTTTGGGATATCGTGTTTACGGTGGATTTAGTTTAGTTATATTAACGTCCCGTTTAAAGCAACACGAGGGCTATTTTGGGACGGACCTCGTCCTTTTGAACCAGGATCAGATGATAAGGACGACACCTGAACTGGCATCCCCCTCTCCACGCCACACCAGCGGGAGGACGTTTAGCCTGACAGATTTAACGTGCCCCCTCACACGACGGTTCTTCGGTGAAATCGAGTCTCGAACCTGCAACCCTCCGGTTCCGAAGCCGAGACCTTACCACCAGGCCACCACGTAACATTATTTTTTGAGATATCGTGTTAGCGGTGGAGAATTCTAATTAAATTTTTGAGAAAACGGAAGTGAAAGACAAACTTTAGCTTAAAAAATAGGTGACCCTGGTTGATAGGTCTGGCCTTCTTTTTCCCAGAAAAGATGAATTGTTTTGGAAAGAGGAAAGTCTGAACTACAAGAAATAATAATTATAAAACAAATTAGCCAATGTGGTCGATAACCAGCGTTTCAACGTGGTCAGATACCTTAAATATCTTTCATTTCATTTGTTTTTAACCCCTTCCTTCTCTGTCCCGTCAAATGACGGGGTGAAATTTCTACCTCTATTTCTCGGCTCCGTGATATTTCCAGGCTGGCCTATTCAAAAGTAAGGCGCCAAAAATATTAAAACAATCTATTTCTTATACCCAGAATCATATTTATTTCTCAAAATATACGCCAGATGGCTGTCCTGGACTATTTGTTATGTTTTGAGAGATAGTTCATTTATTTTAAACCAGATGTCAGCAGAAAGGAAACTCGGTACTTTTGTCCTGATTGTGATGTTGGCCTATGCATCTCATGCTTTAAAATGTATCACACAAGAAAAAATGACTAGTATCTATTTACATTATGTGTAAATGTAATAAAATGAAGTTTGAATGTTTAAAACACATATTCTTTTATTTTCTTTCTTTGTTGGAAAGCTAACATTCAGTCATAATAACCGTGAATGTTGGCTTTTCCGATTTCTTTTGTTTTTAAATTTCAAGCTAAAAATGAACTAAAAAATGAAAACTGAATGCAAATATTGTGCATACACTCAGTTTTGTATAATTTTCTTGAATAAGAAATAGGCACTTTTATGACCATTTTCTTCAAAATGATGCGACGGTTAAGGGTTTAAAGTTAATTTTTCTTTGGGAA
This sequence comes from Argiope trifasciata, assembly GCA_026543055.1. Classification (NCBI taxonomy): domain Eukaryota; kingdom Metazoa; phylum Arthropoda; class Arachnida; order Araneae; family Araneidae; genus Argiope; species Argiope trifasciata. The sequence goes on from JAPMOQ010006034.1 coordinate 713,832, forward strand.
TTCTGAGGATATAATTCTCTCTCTCAGTGAGTACAAATTTAGAGTGCAGTAATTGAGTTAAAAACATCAGTTGCCCGTAATAATGATTTCGAATCTCTGTTGGGCTCTCAACCATTCAATTTCAATAGTGATAATAATGCTCCCGTAAACTGGACATTGATTTTAAAGCATTGTCAGTCGCATTTCCCCCTTTTTAATTAACTCTGCATATGCGGTGGATGTAGCTTTTAATCGCCGAACCCAGCGATGCGAAAAATCGCCGCTGGATGCGATTCATCACACGGAATAGGTGTGAAAGTTCGGTTGGTTGATTAGATGGGTTTGGGAAAGTGCTTTTACCCGAATTTCATTTCAACTGAAAGGAGGAACTTTAAAATTTGAGAATGCATTGAAAGAATATCGTTCCTGTCTGCGTTTTTTTGAAGGGTAAATGAACGAAATAAGTTTATTGCATCAATCTAAATTGCTTGATCTTTTTTTTTTATTAATTCATCTCTGTTATGTACGCCGGTGATGGCTATACAATTGATGATAAGCTATAAATTTGCGGTGTAACTAATTGAAATAAACAATGGAATTGTGGAGTAACTAAAATGATGAAACGACGCTTCTATGCTATGCGATTTATTGCTATGAGAAGGGGCATGGAGTCACCCCGCTACCAACGGTATGCATCGCGTCCAAGTTCAAATCTGGTTCGCGTCCAAGTTCGTCCAATCGCGTCATGACCCTCGCAGTTACAAAAAAGGAACAACCCTAGAATGAGTGTTTTTTCGAAGGGAAATAAGTTTATTGCATCAATCCAAATTGCTCGTTTTTTTATTAATTCATTTCTTTCGCTTTTAAACCGATTTTTCAATTGAACCTGTTGAAGCCAGTTTTACATGCCATGCAATTTTTTATTCTTATGTTTCACATAGTATAAACAAAACATTTTATTTTCCGCCGCTGAATTAGCTACATTAATTCACTCAAAATACATCATTCCAGATGCATTTTGAGTGAATGAGTGCAGCGGATTCAGTTGTTGGCACTTTGTTGCTTTTTCTAGATGCAAGTTAAAAAAAAAACTCCCTTTAATTGCATTCAAGTCTCTGAAATTTCAAAATATTGTCAGTTCAATAAAATGAAAGAGCCATTTTATTTGATTCTGTTTATTACTCAAATTAATTGAAATTAATTGTTAACAAAAGAAATTCTTTCAGCATATGTACTCTAGTAATGATGTACTGATAATGATGTCATTACTGACACAGTGGGACTACAAATAGAGGGTAGGCGATAAACTTGCGATAAGACATGTCATTAGAAATGCATGTTTGTATACGATATCGTTGCATGAAAGTGTACGAACTTTTGCAGCGCTCAGAAATGGGTTAAATATGAGACTCCACGGAGCATGCAATACGGTTTCTGTGCGTAAACGATTCTATTTATTTTCTTTGAGTTTGATGTATCTAAAATCAAATGTTGCTAATGAATGGATCTTTCGGATTTATTCTGAAGTACCTTTAAATGGAAAGAAAACAGAATAAAGGAAATAAGAAATTTCAAATGAGCATTGCGTTTCCTCAACTGGCGTAAAAAAGTCAGACAAGTGCGTTATGCCAACTGGCGTTGAAAGTTCACACGTGACTGTCGTGACATCAACTGTGTTTGTGCTTGATGACAACTGTGTTTTCATTTAAATGAAAAGTTTAAAAATGATGTGTACAATACTGTTGTAGCTATCACCATCTCGATCCATAAATGAAATGGATTGGACTTGATTTTAAAGAAATAAGGACTCGATTTGCTGTTCTGTCTTATTTTTGGGTATGCAATGCAAATAAATCGTTTTTATGTTAGTTGCGCGTTTTTTTTTTGTTAAAATTGTATTTATGTTATATATTTTTAGCATATTCTTATACTTTTAAATGTATCCTTTTCAGGTTAGGTTAAATTTTTTTTATTTGTCATTATTTGATAGTTTTTCGAACATATGCATCAAAATTTTGAAGCGAACAGAGTCGCGAGTATATGTATATACACATGTATGTATGTGTATGTATATATATATACAAAAAAGAGCAGGAAGTTCCTCACCCTTCCTCCCGTCGATCGGAGGTTCATGTCCCTGAGTCCGCGCACCCAGATGCCTCCCGCCGGCGAGTCCACATTCATGGCCCCCTCGCTGCGAATCTTCACTCGCTTCAGCAGGGACTCCAGTCTGAAAAATAAAAATTCATCCAAAAGTTGAATCCTCTCGTCTCAATCCAACTCCATTTGAGCCCAACTTAAAAAGAACCAGGGAAAAAATATGTAATTAACAGAAATATCTTAATTCATTTAATTATGAATTAACTATTTTTAATTATTACTTTCATCTTCTATCAGCTTCATGTTATTTGGTTACATTCTCTGAGTTCTTTAGAATAAAAATCGGCAAAAGTAGTCACATAGTAATGATATAAGCTAGATTTCAATGGAACTTTTCTGTACCGTCAGTTAAAATTGGACATTTTTTCCCTGCCAAATATTGAAATAGATACTTTATTTTTTGTATCTTGTTTAATCTATCATGAGGAGTTGGAAACTTACATAGATGAACATCTTTAACTCTTCATTTTTGCATCAGTTGTTTCGTTTCTTTTGCAGAACCATCCCAGGGAACCCGAGAAAAAGAAATGTAATGAACAGAAATATAATAATTAATTTAATTATTAATCAAATATCTTTAATTCCTACTTTCATCATATTCACTTCATGTTATTTGGGTTACATTATCTGAGTTCTTTAGAATACCATCGGCAAAAGTAGTCATGTAGTCAAGATATCAGCTAGATTTAAACTGTACTTCTGAGTACCGTCAACAAATAAAGGGTTAAAATTTCGAATAAGCTGGATTATTTGGTATGGTTCGAAAAAAATACGCCAAGCATGAGTCTATATAAGTTTTCAGATGCATAAAACTAAAAGGCTCTTATTAAAAATTATAACAATACTACATTCCCGAGATAAGAAAATTAAACTGAAGTGAAAGAAAGAATGGCACTCCGTGATCATAGTTTGTGACTAGAGAAAAATATTTTGAACTAATATTCATTTTCACAACAACTAAAAATAAAATTATAAGAAGTGGTGTTATTGACATAAAACTTTTCTTCACAAGATTCGCACAATAATAATATTTTCGTCGTGGACGAACAAAATGTTCTGTTATCACCGATCAGAACGTTAACGAAAAAAAAAATGCTCTAAGAGGAAAACGAAACGAACGTCACAGTTGAGATGTCCAATTGATCTGCAGATACCTTCAAGAATATTTGTTCTAGCCCCTGCCATATCTATCGAAACTGCATGTCCGCGGGGTGACTATGGATTCATGTATCCCTTTGTTACACCCTTCAGAAACTTTCTTTGACAGGCAGCTATTGACACAGGAGGAGCCGAGGACGATAAGTAGCGCCATCTTCCGTCTTCCTGTACTTTCTCTCCACTATTCTTTTGTTGCGGTAGCTCTAACTCTTGATTCCTCGTACGCTTCTAGATTTCGCTTTGAAGTTGTAGTGCTTTTTTTCCTCTCTCCCCATTCTGTAGCTGCATTCTTCCCTCCTCAGTGTTGGCACAGCACTCCAGAAAAACTTTTTCGTCTGCCAATATCGGGGATACAGTTCCTTCTTCTTTTTTTTTCCCCCCCCCCCCCTCCCCCCCCTGAAAATTCCCGGGGGGGGGAGGATACGTGATGAGCAGATATTCTGAAGTGCACGCGGGGAAAAATATAAAAGAATGAAGAGAAGGGAAAAAGTGGGGGTGGGCTGAGCGAAGGGATGGGGAGGAAAAAAATAGAAGGGAAGGAAAAGGAAGAAAAAGAACGTCACGGAAGCAGACGACTTTTCCCGAAGGTGGGAGGAAACGGGAAAAGTCTCTTTCTGGACGTTTTGAAAGTGTATTTGGAGGGAGTGCGCACAAAATACAGGTGGTTGAAATGCTTTCTTTGAAAAGAAACCCAGGATTCTTTAATGTTATTTTTTTTTAATGAAACCCATTGAAATGGCTCTTTTTTGTTAAAAAAAATATAGCGTTTCGTTTGTGTGGATAGAAACATTACGAAAAATAACTCCCTATTCAATAGAAATAATATTTCAAATATCTTTAATTGAATGAAACAGAGATAATATAGATATATGAACATGTTTTCAAATTTATTTCAATCAAGAAATTTAAATTTTGTCATTCTGTTCAGTTCTGTCTAATGCCACCTGGTCCTACCCAGCCGAATGAGCGTAGCTCTTTCGAATGAAGGCAGAAGTGTGTGCCTTTCGTTGTTAACGAGTACCTTTAGGGTGAAAGGATGACTTTCGCTCGAACACACAAGACACAACCCTTTTGAGGGGGCTGTCGAACTCATTCGCCCATTCGCTAGTTAGAATTCAGATCCACATAAGAGAGAGATACAGTACCCCTAGAGGTATAATCTGTTATGGGAACTTGGAGGACTTTGCAGTCACGACCTATTGAACGTGCCCCCCCAACTGCCATGAGCCAACACGGCGGTCTTTGGCTGAGACGAGGACAGAACTGGCTACCTTTCGGTGACGAAACTGACACTCTACCAGCCAGGCTACCGAGGTCCAAATTTTGTCGCTACTTTGCTTATCGAAAATTAAATTCTTGGTGAAAAATCGTGTTTTTGAATGAAGGGAAGTTTTTCCTGTTTTCAAAAGCAAAACAATGCTAATATTTAATTACTATAACTTCATTTGAAATACTGTAATTAAGATTTTCGGAAATCTTGCCAGAATTATTACCATTTATTTTGTCTTTATCAGAGAAAAAATTATGCAATTTTTTAAATTTCATGTATATTTTTGAGAATGCTTACTGGAAAAAAATGTCCCCATCGAAAAAAGTAAGATGCTGCTGATACTATAAACAAGTAAAAACGAATACATAAAGAAAAATAAATCATAGAATGAATGTACTGAAAAATATTTTCACTTTACTGAAAAATTTAAGAAACAGACAAAAAAAATCTTTAACGCATTCGATTATAAATTTAAAAGTTGGGGATATTTAACCTTAAAATATTAAAATACATAACCGCATGTTTATTTAAAAGTTTAAAATTTTTTTAAAAAAATTCTTATTTAGAACAAAATGTGAATAAAATTAATTTTAAAAATATACTGGTGGAAAAAATGATAACACCAAGAAAAAAATATTGTAGAGTAATAAAATTCGGACCTTTCATTAGTCTAGTTAACATGTTTAAGTGATTTGATTTTCAGAATCGCAACTTAAATTCAAGAAAATGCATTTCGAATGTGAAAAGCTGTTACATTAATAGTCGGAGCAACCTCCAGAATTTTGAATGCAAGCCTTCAAATATGTATGCATTGTGTCATACAGATGTTGAAGGTGACTTTGTGGTGTGGAGTTCCTGCTTGACCCCTGCTTATTGTACATGTTCTGACAATACTGGAATAGTCAGTGATGGCTGTAGATGATACTGGAGTTGTCGTTCAATGATATCGCACAAGTGCTCAAATGGGGACAGATCTGGTGACCTCGCCGGCCAAGGTAACATGTCAACACCTTTAAGAGCACGTTGCGTTACAACAGTGGTATGAGGGTGGGGCTTATCCTGTTAGAAAAACTCCCTTTAAATGGTTTTCATGAATGGCAACACTGCAGGTTGAATTACTATACTGTCGTACATATTTGCTGCCTGTATGTCTGGGATAACCACGAGAGCGCCCATAGGGAATTGCTATACAGACCATGACTCCAGGTGTAGGTCTAGTGTGTCTAGGCCACAGACAGTTTAATTTCAGGCTTTTCATAGCCTCCTTCTGACCAACACATGGTCATCACTATCACCAAGACAGAACCTATTTTCATCAACTCCGTCCTCCAATGATCTCTGTCTCTCGACATCAAAGGAAATTTCTTAGAGTCAGAGGAATGAACGTTAGAGGGAGCCTGGCTTGGAGCTGTCCTTGAAGTAACCGATTTCAGACAGTTCGTTGTATCCCTGTCATACTGTGACCTTGTGGTAAGGTGTCGGCTTCGGAACCGTAGGATTGCGGGTTCGAGACTCGATTCCACCGAAGAACCGTCATGTGAGGGGGTCTCTTGCAAGTTAAATCTGTGGGGCCAAACGTCCTCCCCTTGATGTGGTGTGGAGAGGGGTGTGCCAGCTCAGATGTCATCTGACCTAGGTTCAAAATGACAAGGTCCGCCTCAAAATAGCTCTGGTGTTACTTCAAACCGCGACGTTAATATAACTAAAACTAAACTAAACACTGTGATACCAACTGCAGCTCGAAATTCTGCTCCAGACACAGTACTATGCACCACAGATGTACGAATATGTCGCTCTTCCCTCTCATTAGTGCCACGTGACCGACCGGAACCCGGTATTTGTTGAGGCAGTACCATCCCTTGATCACTGCTCCCAGCAATCATGCACAGGTATATATTCAGGTCAAGACTTTCTGCCAGATCGCAGACAGAAAATTCATCTTCTCGCAGTCCGGTTACAAGACCTCGTTCAAACTCGGTGAGCTGTAGGTAAGGGTTTCTTCGTCTTCTGAACCGACTACGTTAAAAACACTGATTATCGCCCATATTGGTGAATTATTTTTAAAAAAAATTGTTATTTCTCGTAATTCAGACTTTCCTCTTTCCAAAACAGTTTATCTTTTCTAGGATAAAGAAGGCCTGACCTATCATCCAGGAGAAATTTACGAAAAACCTATTTTTCAGCCGAAATATGTCTTTAATTTCAATTTTTTCATCAAAATTCTCCACTGTAAACATGATATCTCAAATACTAATAGAGGTATTTACATAAAAATGGCAGCGTGTGTTTGAAATGATGCGGACAATGAAATGGACCAAAAGTTTTAGTGTTGGTGAATTTCTTTTTTATTAATAGGTCTTTATATTAAAATTAAGTTGGGAATTTATGGAAAAAATGTCTCAGTGTCATAATTGCAGATGAGTATAAAATGTTGGATCTGACCATTTAATGATGCTGTATTAAGATCAAATAACATTATCGATTCTTCCCATTATGCTGTGGAGATAAAAAGAGACGTTATGAAAATGTTATAGATGTATAACATTGTATGAAAACGTTATAGATGTTGAAACATTGTATAAAAATGTTATAGATGTTAAAGTATTATGACATAGATATTAAAACGCTGTAAAAAAATTCCAAAGATATTAAAACGCTGCATAACGATATTATAAAGGTTAAGACCTTATGTAAAAGTGTTATAGATGTTAAAACATTGTATAAAAATGTTATAGATATTAAAAAATAATGTAAAAATGTTATAGGTGTTTAAACATTGTATAAAAATGTTACAGATGTTAAAACATTAATAGAATGCTATAGATGTTAAAACATTGTATAAAAATGTTATAGAATTGTAGAAGAAATTCTCGGGAAGAACAGCAGCCATGGGTTGGTTGGATTCTTTGGGAATCCAATTGAGGTTAGGATGTCTCTGCAGAGAGTAAGGCATCGAGTGTTATTGTAGCGTTGTATCTTGAGTTGCTTTCCTCGCTTTAGATGGTTAATTATTTCTCATGAATACATTTATGATGATTATTTTTTTTCTTGTTGAATCATCGACAAAAATGATGAACTGTTCAGATGAAAATTCTGTAACCGTGATCAAGTAGATCTCTAAAGGTGTAGACTTACCATTAAAACAAAATGAAACTTATATGCATGAGCATTTTAAAATTTCTTAACTGTGATCAAGTAAATCTATAAAGATGTAGGGTTATTATTAAAATAAAATTAAGCCTATTTAAATCAACTTTTTAAAATCGCGTGTAAAACAGTTTTGGGTACTATCCTTGTATCCTTCATCGAGATTGTATTTTAAATTAAGACCGTTGATTTAAGAGTTTTAAATTAATAACTTTGCAATAAATATTATTTTGACTGTTTTTTTTTTCATGAGATTTTCTTTCTTCTTAAATAATCTCTCTTTGTTTTTTAAGAGGTGGATTTTTATTTTCATTTTTATCTTAGGTACATTGAAAATTAGTCCGCGATATTCGATACTCCCAAATGTACAATGCAGTTTATTTTACATATTTTAAGGAAAATATCGTAAATTTATACATATATATTTTCATAAACTGTTGAGTTTTTAAAATTTTGTTTTTAAACTAGATTTATAAAATTGTTCGACCAATTCCAGTTCCAAATTCAATTGGATTGAAAAAAAATAACTATTCTGTTATTATTCCAGCAGAAAATCTGCAGTTCGGTAGCGTATGACGACTTTTCCACAGGGAGCGAAGAGTTGTATTACTGTAGTGTTATCTTAATAAGCCAGTAACAGCCAATGGGTATAGGTGATCACTTTTGTCTAGCGGTTATGTTACGTGACTGCAAATCTTAAGGTCGTGATTTCGATCCTTGACGGAAATCTTACTCCTCATTGGCTTGACTTCACAATATATAATCCACCACACAAACATTTGAAAAGTTGCATTTTCGTCTTTTTAACTAAATTACTTGCTTTTAGTTTTTGAGAGCTGTATACTGTTTACTGAATTTTTTTCTTATCTAGTACAATGATAAAAAAAATGAAAAAAAAAAGCAATGAAAAAGCGGAAATATATCCAAGAACTTTAGCAAAAAAAAAAGTATTTTTTTCAGAAAAATTGTAACTCGAAGCCCTCCCCTTTTTTTACATAGAGACTGTCTTTATGGGTATATCATATTAAATTATGTATTAAAAATAGACGTTCTGATTTTACCTTTTGCATTTTACCTATTTTCTTTATCCCGGTGTTGTATCTTAGTATTCTGGGCATATGCTAGCAGCCGAGGATTTGAAGTTAAGAAAAAGAAAACTGTGGATAAACTTTTATTGTTTTAATCCCTTTGGTGTTTAGTGATTTGCTCATATTATTATATATTATCCTTTATTATTTTTATATTATCATATTATTATTGCTCATGTTATTATTATATTATCCTTTATTGAAAGGGAAATTTTAGAACTAGAAGGAAAAAAATGCAGTAAAATGAGAAGTTTTTCCCTTGTTTTCTCGAAAATGACACATTTAGTCCTAAAAATGACTTACGAAATACCGTAGAACATAAAACTCAAGGTAAAATGAATATCAATTTATATAATTTGCAATAGAAATAAGAGCACTAGCTGTAATTAAAATGTCTATGATATTAATTTTTAAAAAGAACGATAAACAACTGTTTTTCTTCCGAAAAAAGGCATGTCGAGTCAAATAAGATGCCTAAATAAAGATTCCACGCAAGATATATACTCGTGTATGCATGTATCAAAAGCAAAGCATTATCGAGATGTGAAAATTTGAGAAAGGAAGTCTAATTCATTCGCCACTATTTTAATATTTACGTGACCACTATCCTAAATTGTGTGGTTCGTGCTGAAATGCAGCTTTTAACCTTTTATTTACTGACGGTAGTTGAAAGTACCATTTAACTCTAGCTGGTATTTTTACTATTTGGGCATCCCAGGTTCGAGTTCCGGTTCGGGAATGGTTGTTCTGTGCTCTATCTGTGAGATGTATGAATGTGTCGTAAATATAATTGAAACGATAATTTTTTGAAATCTTAGATGGTGCAATATTACTTATAATCTAATATTTTCTAATATTTATAATCTAATATTTTCGAAATTACTACAAAAACAGCTAAAATTTTATTAAATGTTTAGATAAAATTCCAAACCTATAGGATTGGTTCTTCTAAAACTTTTTCGCACATTCTCTAATGAAAATATGACCTCAGAGAACGACTTACATTGTCTTTACGTACAATAGCTCCGAAATATTGACTTTTATCTTGAATGTAGCATCTTTACTGAATCTGCTGCGTCTCCTTGGCGAGTTATTCGGCGGTGAATCCACGGTTAAAGACGCGGTAAATAGATTTGAAAATATTTTTTATATGACATAATCTTTCTATGCCTGTAACCATCCCGTAATTGCAAATAGAGGTTCTGGCATATGGGTAGAGTGTCTTTCCCCTGATCTGGGCGTCTCGGGTTCGAGCATGTTTGTTCTGTGTTCTATCTGTGAGATGTAGGAATGATCCCCCTGTAAAAAGGGGTTGTGCAAGCGAAAGCTTGCGTCATCTTCCTTCGAGCTAGAAGTCAGACTTCTGCCCTCTGGGTGCTCAGGGGTCTTTACCCTCAGAAGCTTCTGCACCCCCTTTCCGTGGAAACAGGGACACGACATCATCTTCATCATCTTTACTCTATGACTATTTTTGCTGATGGTATTCTAAAGAACTCGGAGAATGTAACCCAAATAACATGAAGTTAATCGAAGATGAAAGTAGGAATTCGAAATATTTAATAAATAAATAAAGAATTAAGACATTTCTGTTAATTACATTTTTTTCCTTGGGTTCTCTGGGATTATTCTGCAATGGAAACGAAACGACTGATGCAAATATGAAGTTGAAAAATTTCTGACAATATAGTTCGGTAAATAGAGAGTTAAGGCGACACGTTAGCATCTAATTTTTTTTTTTAATTTTAACATTTGAAATTAGATTTTAAGTGTATCTTACTTAAATAACATTCTATAACTGCCCACAAAAAATTTTGAATTATTTCAGCAGTTTTTGAAAAATTTAATTTTTTTAAAGAAATGAAGTTTTTTTTTAAACACTAAACCTTTTTTAAATATTAAAATTTTTTCACAAATTTTTTTCCAGGTAGTTAGTTATATATTACATAAAAGTTACAATGGAATTTATCCTCTTGATAATAATTAGTTAGTTATAAATATTTTCATTGTTAAACAGAAAAAATCTGAAAAAAACACATTTTTTGAATTTGAACACTTAAAAATATAACTATGCATCTTAGAGAAAATTCCATTGTAAGTTTTATAAAACTTGTATTTAGGAACATTCACAAAAAATTTCACATCTCTACATTAATTTTTAAAAAAGCCTTAGGCTTTCGAAGAACAGCACGTAAACGAAATGACATCAGGGAGAAAAACGAATTTAAAGATTTCAAATTGCAATAACTTGATATGAAATCCATAGAACAGCCTGAAACTTTTACAAAATGTATATTTATCTATTCTTAACTGTATTATATAGACATATTAAGAAAAGTCTTTTTTATCAAATGAGACAATAAAAAAAATTCGGTATTTTCAGGGTTTTTCATCAGAATATGTTGTCTTAAATGGATTTTACAACAACTATCCTAGATCAGAAGCAGACATACTTGCCAAATTTATTACCTAGTTTCTAGAGTTGGAATAAATAAACAGAAATGCTAATGTAAGAAATGTCCACCTTGCTTCAAATAACCTTCGTCCAGCCAGCATTTTATTTTTCTCTCATCTTCATCACAATACTTTATATTTCAATTATCGAAACATTTATAAGAAATTATTTCTGAAATTTAAGACCCTTTTCTTTTCTTATATTTTTACAGATTTGTTATGAAACAAAAAATTAACTTTTGAAACGCAACCTTTATTTCTTAGGGCTTATTGTTGTTGTTGTTAACCCCTTCCTTCTCGCTCCCGTGAAAATGACGGGGTGAAATTTCTACCTCTATTTCTCGCTCCCTTGATATTTCCGGGCTGGCCTATTCAAAAGTAAGGCGCCAAAAATATTAAAACAGTCTATTTCTTATGCCAAACTCATGTTTATTTCTCAATATATACGCCAGATGGCTGCCCTAGACTATCTGCTATGTTTTTAGAGATAGTTAATGTATTTTAAACTAGATGTCAGCAGAAAGGAAACTCGGTACTATTGTCTTGATTGTGATGTTGGCCTGTGCATCTCATGCTTTAAAATGTATCACAGGGAAAAAATTACCAGTATTTATTTACATTATGTTTAAATACAATAAAATTATGTTTCAATGCTTAAAACACATATTTTTTATTTCTCTCTTTGTTGGAAAGCTAACATTCAGTCATAATAACCCTGAATGTTGGCTTTTCCAATTATTTTTTTTTTTAATTTCAAGCTAAAAATGAACTTAAAAATTATAAATGGATGCAAATAGTGTGCATACCCTCAGTTTTGTTTAATTTACTTGAATAAAAAAATAGGCACTTTTATGACATTTTCTTCAAAATGATGCGACCGTTAAGAGGTTAACCATGGCACTTTACAAACTAGACGATAGAAAATTGTCGAAGCTGAGATGATTACGACGTGCTAAAATAGATGTAGATATAGAAAATATCAAGACGAAATTATGTATTTCTAAAAGACGAACTTGATTACCCATTCCATCCAGTAAATGAGTCATCATCATTTGTTCACCATTAACTTTTCATTGTCATCTATTAAATTCTAAAATATCATCTGGACTTATTATTGCTTGGCCATCTTGACACTTATACTTAATGCTTTTAAAATGCACAACACTTAATGCCTGACTTTGAAATTAAAAATCTTAGATAAACTAACATTTAAAAATTGCTATATCTTAATACACATTTTTTGCAGCACTGTAACGTCTCGATTTGATCCGATCAAAAAAAGGGTAGCGTTTTAAATTAATTACTTAATTTACAGAAAAAATACTATTTATCATATTGGTTAAATGAAAAGTCCATGTGGAAACCCACAAGAATAGTTCCTAGAGATATTTCGGAGAAACTCGCGAGAACAGCTGACCAGCCGTCTAAGTCTCGCGCTGGAACCGGGGTTAGCTCCAGGAATCCACCGAATTCCTCGGGTGGAATCTTCTCTCGAACGATCGGCTTTCACCGATCTCCTCTCTACCTCTTTACCAAAAAAACTCCTCGTCTCTTCTCTCCCTTTTCTCTCCAAAAACCTCGCCTTTTCTCTCTTCCTTGGACTCCGCATATCTCCTCACCATTGCAACATTTGAGCTGTCGATTCTCCAATAGTTGTTCAGCAAAACTTCAATGGTCTACAGTTGACCGCAGGAATGTTCACTACGGGAAACAAAGCAGGCTGCACATCTGTGTCGCAGACACGATGAGTGTACGGGTGGTCCTTTATCTGCACTCCCTCTAAAGGGCCGTTCTTAGAAGGAGGGTTCTCCACCTGTCCATCTGTAAGTCATTACATCGCCATAAAACATAGACATTGAGGAGACCAGTCAAGAATTGGCAATTATGGAGAAAACAAAGAACCCACATGATCAGGCCAAGAAGAAGCTGAATCGTTACAGCACTGTTAATTTTCAGATCTCACCAATTACCACAGGCTTATTACGCGCTTGTGATGTGCTCTGACTGAATTCCTTTATTTAGAACGATAATTGTTTCATCATAGATAGACGTTTCAATGACTCAGCTCTCTTACCCAGAGATCCTGTTGACCACTGTTGCTTTCCTTGATGTCGTCGTCAACTGCGTGACCCCTCCACAGTGCCAGAAGGGAGACCATTCCCACCAAATTCCAGCCATCCTGCCAATTAGTGGAGTTCCAGATAAAAACACACATGCGCCTTTCAGTCAATGCAAAGAAAGAAATCGCCTCTTCAAAGGGGAAGAATGCCACCCACCTTCGGATGTAAATCTTCAGGTTTCATGATGAAGGTCGGTGGATTAAGAGCAGACAAAGAGTGTGGATTAAGAGCGGACTAAGAGGGTGGATTATCAGTGGACTAAGAGGATGGATGGGTTATCAGCGGTCTAAGAGAGTGGATTAAGAGCGGACTAAGAGGGTGGATGGATTATGAGCGCACTAAGATGGTGGATTAAGAGCGGACTAATGGTGTGGATTAGAGCAAACTAAGAGGGTGGATTAAGAGCGAACTAAGATGGTGGATTATCAGTGGACGCAGAAGGTGGATTAAGAGCGGACTTTCCCACTTTAGATTGAACACCATGGAGGTTTTTCCAGAACTGGTATTGGGTAACAGAGAGTCAAAATGCACCAATGTGCAAATGAGAGATGGACTTATGAGAAAAATCAAAATTGGAGATGTTTCGACTAGAGGGTTGTGCTATGTCGAGAGATGGGGAAGAAATATGCTATGGAGAAACTTCGTGTGCTGTAAATATTTCCATTTCATTTAACCTCGATAAGAATGAGTTGTTTTTATGTACACAAGGTTGTAAATAAAGAAATTATCACTCAACGCTACTTTTGTTTGATCGGACGAGATCAAGTCATAACAAAGTCATCATGCTGACACCTTCTTCTTCCTCTTGTATACAACCGACCACCCCGCCACCACTGAACATAGCTGTATCGACAGGGTTTGTTGTGGTCGACTGCTGAATAAGTATTGCCCAACCTCACATGGACCGATCCGTCAAACCGATATTCCTTTCGGGGTAGTAAATACCCGTCTTTCTTTCCCCCCTCTTGCACATTCCCAAACAGTTGGAGTGAAACTATCCATCTTTAATAACATATCCATCAGGGTTTCGAGATGACCATCAGTGCTGTATTTAAATCCTTATTTGCAATCTTCAGGTCCTTCCTTCACTCTGAGACCTCAATATATTCCATTGGATATTTGTAAACCGTAACAATTCCTCCACAAATGCATTTATTATCCTGTGTTCTTCGGAATCTTTGGAAGTAGGCAGGAAATCTCCCATGTCCGGATATCATTTGGGTTCTCAGTGGATGGTATATTCTTATTTTTATTTCTGGATTAAAAATAAAATCGAAAGTGACTCTTCCTTTTTTGGACATATACCATCTGTCAAACCATCGTAGTTTTATTTCTTCTCTCAATTCTCCTTTTAAGACACCATTTGATTTGGAGACAATATTCTCTTTCTGTGTCGCCAACTTTGCATGGTGATCCGCCTTTTCATTACCATATATCCCAATATGGACCTGGATCCAATTCAACTCTATCGACTTGTTAATTTTAACACATTTTATCTTTTCTTTTATCGTCCCTGTTCCTTTGTTACAATTGCGAGATGACTGTATGACCTGTAAAATTGATAGAAAATCAAAAAACAAAACAAAACTGAACACTTCTGTCTATCCTCCACCCTTTTACAATATTCAATGGTTATCTTTAAAGATCTCATTTCTGCCTGAAAACTTGTTGCATGGTTCGATAATCTCCCAAGATTTTTATGTGTCTCTTTCCCATTGTAGGATACTACTATTGCAGCTCCTACTTTATTTATCACTAGATGGTGACTGGCGCGTTACTGCTTAAGTACAATCAAACAATGGCATTGTTTTATCGAAACAGGATGAACTGTACGACAGTGCTTAAAATGCGAGCAAACAAATATTATTTTTTGTATATCAGATTTGGGTATTCTTTTAGGATTGTTAAACTTGGTATTCTTTCGGATTGTTATGAAAGAAACTATTGAATGTATCTCGTGACTCTTTTAATATTTGATCAGAATTCTCAAGTTTAATTTTATAAAATGTGATTAAAATTGATTAAACATAGAAAACATATTTATACCATAAAATCGTTAATATAGTTAAAAAGATAATTTTTGAAGATGGTGCAAAATTATTTGTACTACAATATTTTTGGTAGTTACTGCGAAGAACGTTAAAATTTAATTAAAATTAAAAAACCCCAGAGTGGGTCTAACCAAAAAGTTTCCAGCATAATTTGTAATAAAGTTGTTACCTCTGAGACTGACATTTGTGTTCAATTGCTATACAATATTAACCTTTCACTTGGATTTAGCGTTTCGACAGAATCTATTGTATCTCCTCAGCGAGTTATTTGGAAATGAATCCTTGGCAAACAGATGCGGTTGGGATTCTTAATTTTATTTTTAATTTTAGAAAATTGTACTGTCCCTATAAACGTCTCGTAGATGCAAGTAACACCCAGTTTCATCATCATCGGATGAACAGTTTAGGAAGGCATAAGAAACATACAAACATTCATTCATATTTATATAGATGTGAACCTTTTTGTCAACCTTTTTTCAAAGACAATCTCTGACTATCCAAATTATGTCTGTACATGAGGGATTTCCTGTACACATCCAAAGATTTGGAAGAATGCAGAAAAATAAATGTATTTGTTGCTGAATCGGTACTGTTTACCACCAATTAAAGGAATGCATTGAGATTTTGAAAATTAGAAAATAACGACTTCAGTACAGCGCTGATGGTACCGGGTAGTCTTAAAACTCCGATGGACATGCTGTCAAAGACTGTCTGTTTTTTGCCAACTTTTTGAGAGTTTGAAAGTGTTCAGATTTCTGTTGAGAAACGGGAATTTGTAGAGACGTCTTGAATTTCGCTGATGTTTTCTGTTAGTGATGGGCTCTTCCTTGTTTTATAGGAAAGAGAGGAAGAAGTACAGTAATGGACCCCTTTGTGGATGTTCCTCAAAGAGGGAGTCAGTTCGACAGAGCGGTCAATGCATGTGTTAGATTAAAAAAAATAAGAGCAATCAACCAATGGAAATGTTTTATCGAAATAGGATGAACGGTAGGACAGTATATAAAATGTGAACAAAAATTCATTTTTATATATTAGATTTGTGAATTCTTTCAGAATTGTAAACATTGGTGTTCTTTCGGAATGATGATAAAAGAAACTATTGATTGTATCTCGTGACTCGTTTCATATTCGTGCGGAATTCTCAAATTTAATTTTAGAAAATGTGATCAAATTTTTGATTTTCTTTTAACATTTAGCATAGAAAATATACTATAAAATCGTTTATATATTTGAAAATATAATTTTTGAAAATGAAGATGGTGCAAAATTATTTGTACTACAATAATTTTGGTGGTTACTGCGAAAAACGCTAAAATTTAATTAATAAATAAACTTCCCTAGGTTGGTCTCCAGAAAACTTCCTCGCATCATCTGTCATAAAGTTGTTACCTCTGAGAAAGACTTGCATGACATTTGCGTACTTCAGCTACAAATTATTAACCTTTCACTTGGATTTAGTATTTGTGCAGAATCTGTTGTCTCCTCGGTGAGTTATTTTTAGATGAATCTTTGGAATTGCTTTAGAGAATTGCTTTATTCCCATAGCCATCCCGTAGGTGTAAAAAATAAGTCGACCCAGTTTCATCGCCATCGGATGAACGGCTGAGGAAGGCATAAGAGACAGACAGTCAAACATTCATTTTTATTTATATAGATTTACTTATAATTCGATTGATTTATTTCCCAGATTCAAATGTGTATTAAAAAATTTATTACAATATTTTTTATAGTTACTGCGAAAAAAGCTAAAATTTAATTAAAATTTAAAAACCCAGGGTGTGTCTCCCCAAAACTTTCTAGCATAATCTATACTTATGATAAAGCTCTATGTGTGTGTGAGTTAATGCTCTACAGGCCAGTTGGCCTGTACAGCACCAACACACACACACACAGGCCGTTGGGTCAACAGTTATCAAATTCGGTACATGCATACCTTGGAGGTCGGGAATGTGCAACTAGGAACCTTTTTCTCAAATTTTGAATTAATTAAAAATTAAGTGAATTTTCAACGTTTAAATAATATTAATAAAAGCCGAGTACAGTAATAAAAGAGATCGGAAAATGGCAATAAAAGAAACTATTTGTTGTTTTTTTCTCTTTAAAGGGCATTCCCGTAAATGTTTCCATTTTTCTAATTCATTTCTTTATCCTAAACTAAACAAATTTTTATGAAAACGAACTTAAATTATATACACTGTTGCCTCACAAAACTAAATTAAAAAACTATTGGGTTGGGGAATAAGTTCGTAACGTTTTTATCAAAGACTGTTTTTAAAGAAAACCATTAGTAATAACTATCGATTAATCAATTATGTATTCTCTGCTGTTGTTTACAACCCCCTCCGTCCACTCGACCGATTTGTCGATGCCATTCGGCCAAAAAACCACCCGGTCTGGTTTTTAAGGTCCACTTTATTGTCGCCCCTCATATAGTTCGACAGGGGGCAGAAAAGGTGGTAATCCAACGACGCAAGATGCGGAGAACACGGGAGATACTGAAAGACGTCCATTCAAGCTCTTGGAGTGCGGCTTTGACGACCTGTGCAACATGGGGTCTGGCGTTGTCGTGAAAGAGTATGGTTTGTCCTTGTAGATGGTCTTTTCATAGCCTTTTTCACGCGGTGCAGCTGAGCTATGTAGAGCCCCTTGGTGACCGTGACATTCCTTTCGGGCATTTCCCAGTCTCCTCCCCCCAAACGCATATCATGGTCTTCTTTGGATGGAGGTCAGGCTTGACCATTTCCGTGCTGCAGACTCGCCTATGACACCTTCTCCGTATTCGTTGGAAATATCCCGTGCTACTTAAGCACTTTTTGGCCTGGAGGAAAAGCGTAGAAGAGCAGGTGTTGATTTTTACCTCCCGGATATTCCATTTCTATGCCTTAAAAGTGATTAAAAATTAAATGACTCAAAAACACGATTAGCACAGTATTGTAGAGCAGAAAGAGCTCTATCGAATGAACACTATGCACTTTGTCAAACGACAAAAAAATCGTTGGAAAATAACGTAAATATAAAAACGCTACGAACTTATTCCCCAACTCAGTATTTCAGTAGCTAAATATATACATAGTGGTGGTACTTGACATACTACCACCTTCGTTTTTTCCTTCATATTCCGGATGATGATGATTTCCTGATGATGAAAACGATGACGACTCGCAGAAGGGAAAAAGTTCCGCTAAGTGTGATCGAGTGGATCTAGGAATTGAACCTCCTCCCGGTAATCCTTCAGAAAATGAAAAGACCGGAATCTGTTCCGCAGGGACCCCTCTGCAGCCGAGGATAATTAATTAATCAATTAATTCCGGTTATTTATGCACCCGGAGAACGGATGCTCGAACTTCACTTCACTTCTCTTCTCTTCCCTTCCCTTTTTTCTTTCTTTTTTTCATTTTCTTCGGATTGGCAGTGCCATTCTTTTTGATTTGTGGAACTAATTGGAAAATAAATAACTGGGGGAAAAAGTTCTGATTATTCCTTTGGGTAATTTGGAACTGCTTTTCTCCGTTTGTGGTCATTTAAAATACATCTCACTGTTAAAAGCTAAAAACAGTAAATTTGTTTCCACAAGAAAACGATGCGAGAAGTCATATATTGCTGAAATTTTTCAAGATTTCAGTCTCTTAATTTATGGAAAAATGCATCAAAATTGTTCTTCTAAAGTAAATCAACAAAGCTAAAATTTAAGGAATTCGACTAAGTTGAAAACACTTGTTTCGACCACATTAATAATAGTTTTTTTTTTCGATTTTTTTGTAGTTCAGACTTTTCTTTCTCCAAAACAATTTATCTTTTTTAAGAAAAAGGAAGGCATGACCTATCACAGAGAGTCACAGATTTTAGCTAAAATATGTTTTTCACTTCCATTTTCTCAAAATTTTAATTTAATCTTAACCTTAATTTAACCCCCAGCCTTAACATTATATCTCAAAAACTAATGGAGGTATTGACAAAAAAAATGTCAGCGTGTATTTTGAATTATAGGGGCAATGAAAAAAACCAAAATTTTATTGCAGATGCAAGGCTTTTTCACTGATAGGTGTTTTTAGAAAAATTATGTCGTGCATTTATGGAAAAAAAATGCCTCGATACGTATATTTTTACTTATAACGTCTTTGCATCTCAACATTTTTCTTAGAGTTTGGTTACTTTCATTCAGCATTGTACACAAGTTATAGAATATAAAGAAAAATACGATTGCTGCATTACTATTATGTGTAGAGTGCTAACAGTTTTCGTTGAATTTCGTTAAAATTTACTACACATTTTCTTATTTCTCAAAATGTATTATTTTTTCAAATAATTTGCTTTATTTATAGTATTTATAATTGACAATATATCTAAAATCCCTTAATAATTTTTAAAAGATGTAATTTTTCAAAATTTTTCGTTTGAACGTAGCCCGATATCTTAAATTATATTCACTTATACTTATTAAACACAAAAAACAGGACTGAATTATGTGATAAACAAGTGGACAAAATGTTATCTCTAAAGTATAGGCTCATAAAAAATTATTTAATATAATAGGCATTCGAAAATTTGGGGTATTTAAGTCCAATATTATTAAACATACCTTTGCTGTCTTAAAGACGAGTAAACTTTTAATAAAAATCAGGAAAATATCAATATTTTTGCTCTCTCAAAAACGGATTATTGGAAAAGTAATATTATGCAATTAATTTTCAATTAAAGTATGACCATTAATTAATTTAACTTTACATTTGAAGTTTTATCTGAAGAAATAAATTTTATGTATTTTTCAATAAGAATGAAATCCTATAACTGAAATTTTGAATCTAATTCTCTTTGACCTGTGCAAAACTATATATATATATATATATATACATAGAGAGAGAGAGAGATGGATATAGATATGGAAACGTACTCGTTTCACGCTGCACACAAACCCATGAAACGATCGGAATCTCAGTTGGTGCGCGCCCCCCCAGGGAGTGTCAGGAGCCGTCATAATGGCCAGTGAACCACCCCGTGGCAGAAGAGGGTCGGCGTGTCAGTGGGTGGGAAAATCTGGTCGAAACAGAAGAGAGCGGGGAGGGGAAAAAAGTTAGTTCGCGTGAAGAGATGATGAAGACGGCAAAAAACGGCTTAAGTACATCTCTGCCCAAGCAAAAAAACAAGTAAAGACCACGTTTTACCTCTCACAGATTTTTCTCTCTCTCCACTTTATTTATCCTTTTCCAATTTTTTCCCTTCTCTTCCCTCCTTTGTTATTACTGTTATCTTCGTCCGAGGGTCGAGATCCGTTGTTTCCTGGGGATTTGCTGTTTCTTCCCCTTTCTCTCCCCTGCTTTTTTTGTGTCTATTTTGATTTCGGATTTACGACGGAATGAAACAGATTTTCGTCAGAAGGTGACGATTTATTTCGTATAAATTGGAAAAGAGAAAAAGATATTGTTAGAGAGAGATAGAGATAGAGAGAGATTTCGCTTTAAAAAAATTTGATTCGTTATTGACAGAGAAGCAAAGCGTAACGCCTGGAATCCGGCCTTCTGTTTCGTTAAAAATTTCGACGTTTATTCTTAAGGGAAATGAAAGCCCCAGTTTTTATTCAATATCATTTACATTGACAAAAAATGCATGCAACGGAGGGATATTTTTGTTGGATTTTGTTACTTGATATCTGTATACACAAGGATTTCCAGAAATTTTTTGTGTTTACAAGGATTTGCAGAAAATTTGACGAGACATCAGTTTTTTTTTTTTTTTTTTTTTTTGAAATCGTTGAATGAATTGAAATTACTGAATGCAGAAAAAAAAATCCACGAATTTGAGAATCATTTTGTAGAAACGAATAGTGGAAGATATCTTCTTCTTCTTGGATACATCCGACCACCCCGCCACCACTGAATGTAGC
Organism: Argiope trifasciata; assembly: GCA_026543055.1. Taxonomy (NCBI): domain Eukaryota; kingdom Metazoa; phylum Arthropoda; class Arachnida; order Araneae; family Araneidae; genus Argiope; species Argiope trifasciata. The sequence continues at coordinate 735,137 of JAPMOQ010006034.1, forward strand.
AGTATCCACAGGATTGGTTGTGGTCGACTGCTGAATAAGTATTGTCAAACTTTAAATTGAACGAACGATCAAACTAACGTTCCTTTCGGGTTAGTAAAGCTATCTTTCTCCTCATCTGCACTCTCTCAAGTAGTTGGAATGAAACTATCCATCTTTGACATCACATCCTTCAGGGTTTTGTGATGACCTGGTACCATCAGTGCTGTACTTAAATCCTTATTTACAATCCTCAGGTCCTTCCTTCACTCTGAAAGCTCCATACATTCCATTAAATAGTGCTGAACCGTACCGATTCCACTAAAAAGGAATTTATTTTCCCGCTTTCTTCAGAATCTTTGGAAAGAGACAGGAAATCTCTCGCGTCCAGATATTATTTGGATTATCAGTGGATGGTATCTTCTTATTTTTATTTCCTGATTAAGAAAAAAGTCGAAAGTGACTCTTCTTTTTTTTGGACATGTACCATCTGTCAAATCATCATAGCTTTATTTCTTCTCACAATTCTCCTTTTAAAAGATACCTGTCTTTCAGACAAGCGAATTCTTAAATAATACATTCTTTCAATTTTCAATTCAATTCCTAATTATTTTCTGATATTATTTCTATGTATTTTATATGATTTATGTTTTGTGTTGCTTCAGTTATTTGAGAATTTGGCGAGAAATTTGACGACAGATTTGGCAGATATATATATATATATATA
>JAPMOQ010006034.1:736239-761506 GCA_026543055.1 Argiope trifasciata
AATTCCACGAGAGGGCGCTCAGCACTTCTTCCGGTGTTAATCAGCAGGCAAAGGGGAGAGGGCAGAGAGAGTTCCCGACACCAAGGAATACGGACCGTTCCACTACCGAGATAGAGAAGGGTCGAGACCGGAAATCGTTGAGACATGATCCTCTTCAAAGGGTCGAAACTGGGATTCTTGTGTTAAAGAATTCATCGGCAAATGCTCAAGGTGCCACGTGTAGGTGGAAAAGAGCAACTAAACATATCTACTGTTAATCTCCATGACGTTGCAATTAATTCTTCATCAGAGAAACTTCATTGTAAAAATCATCTTATTTTAATCATTCAATAATGCAATAATAATCTGAACCAGTTGACTTATATATATATATATACCGGCTAAAATTCATGGAGGGGTTATCCAAGTAAAATACCGTAGAAATGAGATGAATTGAAAATCACATTTCGTAAAAATAAAAATAAGTGACCGTAATTTATTTGAAATAATATTTGCTAACACGTTAGGTACTAACTACGAAGTGCTCGTAGAATGCAATCTTCCAGAGGATAAGTGTTTTGATAACTGTGGCTACTTAGAAGTTATAATGTGAACATGCATATTTTCAGCCTCTTCAACAGGAACTTCTGATACCTTTTCGGACATTTCTCAACTGCTTCCATTTTCTTCATTACTGCTTTAATCTCTATAAAATTAACGAAAGAAATTCCGGAGACGATCACATTTTCTTTTCCTTGTGATTTCTGGACAAAAGGAATGTATCTTTGCCCCCGGAGATGCTAACAAGATTATTTTCACTCCTTCTGTGAGTTCTTTGAAATATTTCAGATGAAAATGGAACGGTTGAGTTTGTTTCCAATCAAAAAGGAGCTTCAAATGAATAAAAAAAGGTGAATTAGCTCTAAGCTAATTCTTTCCTTTTTTTCCGTTTTTGATAGCGGAATGAAAATTTTCAGAAATGGCAAACAATAACAATAACTGGCTTTATGACAGGTTTTAGAAGACCGATTAAACAGTGTCAGGTTTTAGAAGACAGATTAAACAGTGTCAGGTTTTAAAAGACCCATTAAACAGTGACAGGTTTTAGATGACCGAGAAGAGATATGCAAAGGTACAACATGTATCCATTTAAAAAAAGGTAGCATCGCAATAGCTTGTGAGATGTTAATATTCAGAGTAGATCGACGCACCACTTTTATAACGACTATTTTTCCTCTAGTTGACATACCTTTATTCATATAGAACACTTTTATCCTTTCAAAATCGTTCTGAATGAAACGGGCGCACTGTACTAGACAGAAACACTCGTCAAATACATCCGTTTTAAAGTTTGTCAAATCTGATGCCTAACTCATTTTTCACGCATTGGCCCACTGCGTTTCTCAGCATCGCTTATATACAGATATACTACACATTTATCTGATATCAGTTGTATCGAGGGTTAAACCAAGATTCGAACATGGAATCATTTGATCATACAAGCTGAAACATTGCCATGATTCTTTTGAATTTCTTTTTTCTTTATCTATATAAATAAAAACGATGTTTCCATGTCTCTTATGCGCTGCCGTACCGCTCAACCGGTTGCGAAAAAACTTCGACACTTGCCCTTACTGTGTATGGGCATAATACAATCATCTAAAGAATAAGAAATATTTTGATATCTGTTTAATTGATATCTATTAACCCCTTAACGGTCGCATAATTTTGAAGAAAATGGTCATAAAAGTGCCTATTTTTTATTCAAGAAAATTATACAAAACTTTGTGTATGTACAATATTTGCATTCAGTTTTAATTTTTTAGTTCATTTTTAGCTTGAAATTAAAAAAAATTGGAAAAGCCAGCATTCAGGGTTATTACGACTGAATGTTAGCTTTCCAACAAAGAGAGAAAAAAATGTGTTTTAAGCATTCAAACATCATTTTATTACATTTACACATAATTTAAATAGATATTAGTCATTTTTTCTTGTGTGATACATTTTAAAGCATGAGATGCATAGGCCAACATCACCATCAGGACAATAGTACCGAGTTTAATTTCTGTTGACATCTAGTTTAAAATAAATGAACCATCTCTCAAAACATAACATATAGTCTAGTCATCTGACGTATATTTTGAGAAATAAACAGATTCTTTGCATAAGAAATAGATTGTTTTAATATTTTTGGCTCTTTTCTGTTGAATACGCCAGGCCGGAAATATCACGGGCGCAAGAAATAGAGGTAGACATTTCACTCAGTCATTTTCACGGGAGCGAGAAGGAAAGGTTAAGCATGGATTATTGTCAAAATAAATCGCCAAGGAGACACAGCAGATTGAGTAAAGATACTACATTCAAGCTAGATATCAATATTTCATAGCAATTGTAAGCAAATGCCATGTAAATCTTTCTCTGAGGTAATTATTCGAGAGTGTGCGAGAAAGTTTTAGGGGAACCCATCCTATAGGATTGAAATTTTAACTAAAAAATTTGCAGACACTTCCGAAAACATTATAGTGCAAATAGTTTTACAATCTTTTCAACTATATTAAAGATTTCATGGTGCAAATAAATTTTGTATCTTTAATCAATTTTAAAAGAAAATATTTTAATCTCATTTTCTAATATTGAACTTGAGAATTCTGAACGAATATGAAACGAATCACGAGATACCATAAATCTCTTTCATTACCTTTCTGAAAGAACACCACGCTTTTACAATTCTAAAAGAATACACAAATCTAATGCATAAAAATGAATATTTGTCGGTGGAACCGAATGATATAAATAGCAAAGATACTATTTATGCTTCTCCACTATATATCATTCAATTTCACTGATTGTATTCACTGCCGACAAAAAAAAGATTCATTTTTTCCTATCATTCTTATTTAAACAAGATAACGATTTCAACTTCTGAACGATGTTTCCAAGATTATTTCTTCTGCAGCAACAACGTGTTGAGCACCAGCTAGTTTTAATATACAGTAAAAGCTCCTTATTCGCGCTTCCTTCATTCACGTTTTCACTATTCGTGGATAAAAAAAATGCGACCCAATTCCTAAATTCGCGGCTAAAAATTTCTTTATTCGCGGATCTAATAAGTAACATACATCATAATAAAAGGATTCCAATAGGTATCCAACCCAATATCCTTTGTAAATGCCGTCAAATGGACTAATACAAAAAGTGAAATAGATCTTATTACAACTTTGCTTAAAGTATGTTGTTAAATGCAAACTGCAAACATAGCCGGAATCACGAATGGAGTAGGACGAGATGGGCTCGAACAGGTAGAATCAAGGGACATTTAGGAATTGCTTGAATCGCAAGATGAAGATCTGACTGAAACCGACTTGGATGAAATGTTCAATTCACAGCCTTTGAAGAAGAGGCTTCAACATGCACTGGAAACGTGACATTTCATTTGAAAAAGCTTAGTGAAGATTTAAGAATGGCAAATGAGCTTTGTATTTCTTTATGAACATTGATCCGTCTATGGAACGAAGTCTTATTTTTAAGAGGCAAATTGCTAATGTGACAGCTGCATATCAGTCTGAATGGAAGGAGCTTTTAAAAACTGCCAAGCAAGAGAAAATGACAAAATTCTTCAAACTATTGCCTAAGTCTTAAGATAATTAATCGAAATGTTCAAAAACTTCCAATTAAATTGACTTTTTTATATATTTGTTTTCGTTATTTTGTCACCTAGTAACGTATCCCCTATAATCACATATAAATTACCATTTCGTATTCATGGTTTCTGTATTCACGGCATATTTATGGAACATATACCCCGCGAATAAAGAGCTTTTACTGTAATACATAATTGCTGAAATTTTTATTTCCAGTTGAAATATGTGAAAATTTTTTGAAGGAAATTTTTATGCAAACTAATTACAAGAACTTTTTGATACAGGCTTGCGCCTTTATTCACCTGAGGTCTTTCGTGGCGTCTCCTCTGACCAGGGGGGTCTCCAACGATCCGTCCAATCGTAAGCCGCCAGAGTCTGAAATTTGCAGAAACATCTCGAGTTAGGTCTTGAAGATGCAAATATTAAATATTCATTAATAAATATATTGTGATAAAAAATACAATTACTTCACATGGTCTAACACGATTAACTAAGAGTCATGGGTCACGAATCAAGGACTCTTGTTAAAGGAAAGACTTGTGGCGATTTATACTCTGGTGTCAACCTCCACATTGGAGCGACACCACAATATAAATTGCCACATCGATGATCTGACGAGATGAATTTTCTAACAGCTATCGTGGCGCCATCTACCGGCAGCAAACGCAACCAAAGCAAAGTTGTCACACTCACTTGACGCAGTAGCTACTCTCATACGCTAGCCATAACGCATGGTGCAATAAAATCGCTCGTCTCTCTACAGACTCACTGGTAGAGGAGTAATATGGTGACATCTTAATAAGCCAGTAACTGCCACCCAACATCGGTGGTCCTTTTTGTATAGTGGATAAGTTACCCGGTACAAATCGGAAGATAGCGAGTTCGATGCTTGGCGGAATTCAACCTACACATTGGCATAATTCAGTCAACACTTTCGACAAAGACTTCTCTTTGTTTTCTCTGTAATTATTTAGATGAATATTATACACTAGCTATCATCCGTGACTCATCCGTTATCATGAGAATATTACTATTTTTGTACACTGATGGAAAAGAAATCCCAACACCAAGAAAAAATTATTGTACAGTAATGAAATTTTAGGAATACATTTGTCTAGGTAACTATTTAATTGATTAAAGTTTCAAGATCACAGGTAGAGCCATTGGCGAGAATGGCCCTTTCAAATGTGAAATGTTCGTACATTAGTAACCGGTGTAACCGCCAGAAGTTTGAATGCAAGCATACAAACGTGCATGCATTGTGTCGTACAGGTGTCGGATATCAGTTTGTGGGATGGAGTTCCATGTCTGTTGCACTTGGGTGGTCAATGCAGGGATGGTTAATGCTGGTTGTGGATGACGCTGGAGTTGTCGTCCAATGATGTCCCATACGTGCTCGATTGGAGAAAGATCTGGTGATCTAGCAGGCCAAGGCAACATGTCGACACTCTGCAGAGCATGTTGGGTTACAACAAGCGGTATGAGGGCGAGCGTTATCCTGTTGGAAAACACCCCCTTGCATGCTGTTCATGAATGGCAGCACAACAGGCTGTATTACTAGACCAGTGATGGGGAAACTTTTTTTAAGACGGACCATTTGTAATAACTAGACGATCGTAGCGGGCCGAAGAACAATGCTTAATCGTTAAAAAATTTATGTGTTCTATAAACATATGCATATATTATTACATACACTTATTATTTTAATAGTAAAAAAGCAAAAGGTAAGAAAATTATAAGCACAAAATATAAAATGAATTTAGTGTAGTTCTTGATGTGAAGTATTATCACTTTATTTTCTGGTGTCATTACTGGTTGATGGTGCATGAGAAAAATGAAATTGAGACTGTTTTATCAAAATTTCATCATAGTCCGGTTCCATTTGCGAAGCAGAAATTCTTAAAACTGATGAAAGGTGCTCATCTGTAATTCTGTTTCTTAAAGAAGTTTTCCTAAGAAGAGGAGTCAGCTGTTTGGGTCGGATGGATTTGTCCAGAATACTATTGTGTTTTGAATATCGCCGCAGGTAGTTTTTATGCGGGTCGTCACATTACGAAGTAAGAATGGGTTCAAACATTCTCACGACGGCACTCTTAAACGGGCCGGATTAAACCTTTCCGCGGGCCGGACTTGGCCCGCGGGCTGTAGTTTCCCCATCACTGCACTAGACTGACGTACAAATTTGCAGTCAGGGTGCGTGGGATAACCACGAGAGTGCTCCTGCTATCATACGAAATTTCTCCCCAAACCATAACTCCAGGAGTAGGCCCTGTGTGTCTAGGCCGCAGACAGGTCACTAGCAAGCATTCAAATGGCCTCCTTCTAACCAACAAACGGCTATCACTGCGACCAAGGCAGAACCAGCTTTTATCAGAAAACACAACAGATCTCCACTCCGTCTCCAATGAGCTCTAGCTTGACACCACTCACGTCGCAAAGGGCAGTGGTTTGGAGTCAGTGGAATGCACTGTACAGGGCGTCTGGCTCGGAACTGTCCTAGAAGTAACCGATTTGTAACAGTTGGTTGTGTCACTGTGGTGCCAATTGCAGCTCGAATTTCAGCTACAGGCGCAGTACGATTAGCCACAGCCATACACCGAATACAACGGTCTTCCCTCTCAGTAGTACCACGTTGCCACCCGGAACTTGGTCTCCTTGAGGCAGTACCTTCCCTTGACCACTGCGGCCAACACTCATGCACAGTGGATACATTTCTGACAAGTCTTTCAGCAATATCGCGGAAAGAAAACCCACCTTCTCGCAGCCCTACAACACGACCTCGTTCAAACTCAATGAGCTGTTGATAATGGCTTCTTCGTCTTCTCAGAGGCATCCTTGACTAACATTAACCCACTACGTCAAATCTCAACTGTAAATACCGATCTCGAACCTTACAGCGCTTATTTAAAGCAAACCTCATTTGCATGTTCATATTGTTGCTACTAGCGCCACACTTACGTGCGTAGCTCGAAATTTGAATCGACGTCATCTTTCAAATGTAGAAACACGAATACCAAATTTCGTTTATCTAGCACAGCTCCTTCCTAGTGTTGGAATTTTTTTCCATCAGTGCATATTTGTATTTCGAATATTTTATTTTTGTATTAATTAATTGGTCATTAACTAGTTTAAACTGGTTTGAAACAATCACGAGACTTCTCTGTTAATCTCTCTATATTTATTATTCACTCTCTCTCTCTCTATATATGCATATATATAACTAGCTATCACCCGCGACTCTGTTGGCTTGGGAATTTTGATGTGTATGTGACTATCCAATAAGGGCAAATAAAAAAAATTAAAACTAACCTAATAACGATACATTCAAAACTGAAATACATTTGAAAAATATCAGAAACATGTATGAAAAATATATAAAATGAATACAATTTAATAACAAAACACACAACTAACGTAAAAACAATTTATTCACATTGTATACCCAAATTAAAAGGAAACGGCAAATGAAGTCCAGTCAAATCTATTTTATTGATGGATCGAGATAGAGATAGCTACAACAGTATGATGCACACCATTTTTACACTTTTAATTTAAGCGAAAACACAGTTGACAGCAATAACTCGCGATTTTTCACCACCAGTTGTTGGCTTAACGCAATGCAGATTAGAAATTTTTCATTTTATTTATTCTGTTTTCTTTCCCTTTAAAAGTACTTCAGAATGAACCCGAAAAATTGATTCATTAACAACATTTGATTTTAAATACATCAAACACAAAAAAAATAATCAGAATCATTTGAGATAATCTGTGAAAATGGTGCCAAGTCTAGCCTTATTTCTGTTGGGAGATAAAACCCAGGAGCCTCGCACATCTTTGGCGGCATTTCGCCTCAGCTTTATTGGTGCGAAAGTCAGTTTTCAATGAATCAAAAATGAACAACTCAATGTACCGGAATAAAAAGTCGCCTATATTCTATTCCCAACGCTAATCAATCTCTGTGCTAAATTTCATCCATTTCCATTCTGTCGTGATGGAGTAACAAACATCCATCCAAGCATTCAAACTTTCCCATTTCTAATATTAGTATAGAACTTGTGATTTTTTTATATCTCCAAACTCAAAGTTGGGGGAATTCAGTCAATGGAAAATATTGTTAAGAAACCTGCTGCCACTTACCAGACACTACCATGTGATTGGCCGAAACTACCATTTCGTGAGGATCCACTTGGAGCAGGACATTTCCGGTCGTTCCCCGGACCAGGAAGTAGTTACCCACAGCCTGAAGTCCAGCCTCGCCTGCAAGACAGAAATAAAAACATTTGAATCATTCGTGAATCATTTATAATGTCTTTTAAGGCATCCGAGTACATTCAAAGGAAGATTTTTTGAAAAATTGGATTTTTTAAAAAACTATTTAAAACTATAGTTTTTAGATGTATTGTCAATTATAATACAAAATACTATAAACACGACAAAAATATTTAAAGTGTCATATATTTTCAGAAATAGGGAAAATTCTAGTAAATTTTAAGGAAATTGAATCAAAACATTTAACACTCTACATAAAATGATAATGCAGTCATTCTATTTTTTTTTTTTTGCATACAAATTATAGAATAGAATGGTGAATGAAATGAACCAAAACCGAACAAAATTTTTGATATGCAAAGAAATTATGGGTAAAAATAGAATTTAAAATCTATTTTTTTCCACAAATTCACAATTTAATTTCTCTAAAAACACCTATAAATGAAAAAGTATTTCGCCAACACTAAAACTTTTGGTTCATTTCATTGCCCATGCTATTTAAAACACACTCTTAATTTTTTATGCAAATACCTCTATTAGTTTTTGAGATATCATGTTAACGATGGAGAATTTTCATGAAAATTGGAGCTAAAGATAAATTTTAACTGAAGAATATGTGACCGTGGATGATAGGTCAGGCCTTCCTTTACCTAGAAAAGTGAAATTGTTTTGGAAATAGGGAAATCTGAACTACAAGAAATAGCAATTAAAAAACATTCACCAATGGGGTTGATAACTAGTGTTTTTAAAGTAGTCGGATATATAAAAAGGAACTATGACAACATCACAATGTAAGTAGGATTACACTGGAAATAAATGCGCAAACAAATGTTTTATGATACAAATTTGTAGAAGGATGCTCATTTTTGATAATATCATTTGTAATGATCTAAGAAGCTTTAAACTCATTTTCGCATGTTTGAAAGGATGGAATTTCGAAACTGATTTTTTTATTCACTCCTTTTTTGTACTAGAACATATGAGTAATTACTGATTTGCATGACAAATAACTGTTAGTTTTGGACTCAGTAACTTTATCAGGCTTTAGAGTCCAGAATTATTAGGTATTTTGGATCTCTTTGTCGTCAATTTAAAGGTGTGCAAATATAAACTCGACAGAGTTTATATTTGCACACCTTTAAATTGACGACATATCATATTGACGATACACCACATAATTGACAACATACATTAAACATATCTATTCGCTTAACATTCTAGATCTTAGATATTGCTATTACCATGACAAAATTCATTTACAAGCTGTCACTTCCAGTGTATCAATTTTGCAAGAAATTCATGTCGATAAGCCACATTTACGACATTCTATTCTGGTTCTCGAAAGAGAGCATGCTGTTCATGCCAGGCAGGAATAGTCAGATGTGCCGCAATAACTGCGCACGCCAGACAGGAATACTCAGAGGTGCTGTAATGATCAAGCAAGCCAGACAGGATTACTCAGAGGTGCTGCAATAACTTTGCAAGCCAGACAGGAATACTCAGAGGTGCTGCAATATCTTTGCAAGCCAGATGGGATTGCTCAGAGGTGCTGCAATAACTTTGCACGCCAGACAGGAATACTCAGAGGTGCTGCAATAACTGTACAAGCCAGGAAGGAATACTCAGAGGTGCTGCAATAACTGTGCAAGCCAGACAGGAATACTCAGAGGTGCTGCAATAACTGTACACGCCAGACAGGAATGCTCAGAGATGCTGCAATAGCTGTATAAGCCAAGAAGGAATACTCAGAGGGGCTGCAATAACTTTGCATGCCAGACAGGAATACTCGGAGGTGCTGCAATAACTGTACAAGCCAGGCAGGAATACCCAGAGCTCTCCTCAGAAGTACTACAAACGATGGGCATTCTCCGAGTTCAGATTCCTCAATTATCATCATGGCCTCCACCCCCCTCTCAACTGTTCCTCCACTCTTCACTTCACATCCTTTTGAGTACAGACGGAACAGCCCCATGGTGGTTAGAGACATGAGAGGTGACATAAAGGAGAGAAAACGGAAGCAACGTTCTTTAAGCATCTTAATCGAAGTATGTTGCGTTGGCTTGAAAATGCCACAGGACCCATACTCGAAATAACGATAGACTGCTCCAGGGAACAATGGCCTTGCTTTAAAATCGGCACGATACTTTCCCATCGACTTCCCCTCCCCCGGAAGGGCACCTCGAAATGAGGATGAGATGCCACCGGAATGGTGGTTGGATCTCTCCAACACGGTGGGTATACAATAATAGGTGGGGGCACTGATCCTCCCATCAATGACAGGACGTGCTTCCTATGGGGAGGGCTGTACCGTGGCTGGTGATGGCCATTAGGACTCAACCGCAGTTCCCCTCAGTGTTGCTGCTGCTGCAGTCAGGCCATTCAGTCTTGTGAGGTTTATACGTGTGCCTTCGGGCTGGCTGAACAGTCAGTTATATGACTACCCAATGACTTCATTAGTCATAAGTGAGAAAAAGATTGCTTTTTGTTTTGTCGTAATGCACTTTTTGACATAAAATTCACTTCAGAACCGCATCTATCCATGTAAATTAATCATAAATTTAATTAAAAAATTCTTCTATGAATATATTTCAAACAATTAGCAGATCTTCATAGAAAGGGCCAAAATACCTATTGCTAAAAAAATTGAAATGTGAATGTCTGTTCGTTGTCCCGAGTATATAGTTACAAACTTGTAATTTTGATTTTCAGTACAAATAGTGTCATCATAAGAAAGACCGATTTGCAATCAACCCTGTGAGTTCTTTAGGAGCCGACATTGATTGATCTAGAAAATTCTAGGCCCAACTACTGGGGACTATAAAAGGCCGGCAATATCTAGCTCCAAGTCATGGTGGTGAATTGTAATCGAAGTCGCCGAGAAGTAACGAGTCTTCGAGACAATAGAGAAGTACTAAATTGCTGTGTGCCGACTCTTTTTATCTACTGCAGAAACAGTGTCGTGTGTGTAGTAGCGAGTAGGTAACTAAAGAGAGAAGAGACAGATGAGTGTTTCAGCCATCTGGAGAAACCGTAGAGGGAAGCTCGGAGGATCTCCTCTCCTTCTGTATCCTGTCTGGCTGCTTTGTGAGCTGTAGACGTTGTCACTACTTGTGAGCTACTGTCGGTGCTGTGTGTTCGTATCTTCTGTACATATTGGCAGCCTTTGTGCTGTCCTGTCTTCCTGTAAATAAACTTCGTTGTGTACTGATTCCTGCTAATTGTATTCTCACATCATACACCCACTACACAAAACGAATACGGATGCGAAATCTGTAACAATATCGAAGAAATCGAATGCCGAGGGCTAGAACAAAAAAAGTTGCTGATACAGGCTAGGATCCTAGCGATTTAAATATTCTGAAAAAGGAATTGAATTTCCCGAACAGCAGACAAATTGACAATCAGTGGGAAAAAACATGAGTGAAGTTTGAAGCACTTACCCAAACTAAGAATGTTTGTTATGAATCCTCGGCTGTTCCTGGCTTTCATAGTCACGTTTCCAGCTGACTCCAGCTTCAGAGACTGGGACTGCGATGAGAATCAGAAGTAATTAGAATAATTTTTGATGAATAAGTTTATGAATGTTGGTTAGCAAAACGGGATAGCAATATTTTAGGAAATACGAAAATAGATCAGAGAAAAAATAAATAGTTTTAAGAGCCTTTAAAGATACATTTTAACTAATGAGCAAAAAAATGGCAAATGATTTTCCAAATCAAATCATGAAAACGTGATAACAAATATTCATTAAACGTGAATTATTGACAGATATTCATTAAACGTTAATGGTAACAGATATTCATTAAACATGAATTGGTAACAGATATTCATTAAATGTGAATAGTTAACAAATATTCATTAAATGTGAATTTTTAACAGATATTCATTAAATGTGAATTGGTAACAGATATTCATTAAACGTGAATTATTAGCAGTGAATAATTACGTGATTTATATATTTGTATATATATTAACAAGAACCGTTTCTTCTCATTGATACATGTGTAGAGAGTTGTTAAACGGTAATATAAATGCACAAAACAAACTCGCACTATTTAAATGGAATGAAAATGTTGGCTTGATTTTTCAAAATTTAATTTCATTACATGTAAATAAATTTGTTCCTGTGTGAAATTTGTGCAAAATTCAGCAATGTGAGTTTTGCACACTATTCAATACAAATATTTGTTTAAAATGACAGGATTATTTGAACGAAAAAAGGTATGAAAACAAAATTCCTACTTAAATATTAATGCTTTTACTTATTCTTGATCGAATCGTTCATCAAAGCTCATTTTTGTTTCCTATAGTAGCAGTTCTATGCGTAGAGAAATAGGGTACTAATAATTTGAAGAAACAAGGTTTAAGAACCCTTAAACCATTCCTGATACTCCACAGTTGCAATAGATCCGATCAAAGACGAGTAGTAAAAACTTGAAATCCCCTCGAAACCCCAGTTTCGACTCTCTTTCACCTTTCTTTCGTATCTTGTTACTTCCCCTTAAAAGTTACGACGGGAGTTATAGAAAGAAACTTGCGACCAGATGAGACGACATACTTGCGACGAGAGTTATAGAAAACGGAGAAACAGAAAAGACCTTTCAAAAGGATTCCGTTACACGGGGAAGAAATGAAAAATGGAAAAACGTTTCATGGAATCGAAATTGTTTGTCCAGAAATTCTCGACAAAATCGCTTTAAATCATTAAAAAAATCCACCACCTTCAGATGTATTTTCAATTGGTAACATGAGTCAATTGTCTGTAAAAGATTTTTGAAATATATTTTTACTTCCATAGTGGCAACAAATATGGTTTTAAATACTGAAAATTCAAGCGAAGAGGGGAAATATTTTTTTGAAGTCATTAGTCTTTAAATAATGTGATATTCAAAGTACCGAGAATGCTTTTTAAAAAAAATATTAATTTTTTTAAAAGACACTAAATTTTATGCTTATTTCTAAACAATAATTTAAATTTTTTTATCAGAACTTTTTTAATTGAATCAGCAGTTGAAGAAAAAAATAAATATCTGTATAAACTGTTTTCTCCGGTAAATAAATGAAAATTCAATTTTTCTTAATATTTATTATTAATAAAATTTTGAAATGAAATTCTTTCATGAGAGTGGTTTTGCTTATTTCTTCAAGCTAAGGATAAGAGTCTGCTATTATGAGATGAATGCTGGGGAAAAGTTTTAGTTTTTCTGGTGTTTATTTCCTTTTACGAATTTTTGATTCATCTATAATCGAAAGCCTCAAAACTTTTAAAATTAAAATGCTGAGGAAATTGGCTTGTGTGAAAATGCCTTTTCATTCAGGATTCATTCTAACAACCAGAAGCACTATATTTTAGATGAGAGAGACTCCAATTCCAATGAGTCTTACTGATTCAATTCCAATGAGACGCCAATTCTAATAAGTTCACTAAATGGCGACTAGAGGGATGAATGAAATCACATTATTATTATTATTATTTAGTCGTAACTCTACTAGGTTTAGTTACAAAGTGGCTGGACTGTGGTTTTGAGGGACCTGAAGTTGATATTTCCTGGATACACAATAACGAATCTGTATTCACTACAGAATCGGGCATTGATTGGAGGAATTCGATATCTGCATTTAACTTCCCATCAAATAAAAGTTTGGAGAAAGATTTTATTGTTAAAATGATTTTAAGAAGCAAAGTTCTTTCATTAGCTGCGACATGGTATACTAAATATGGTAATATATGGTATACTAAATTCTATTCATTTAATCACTGTACAATAGAATCACATCGAATAATCAATCTTACTTTATCGTTTATGGTATCCTTAGACTGATCAAAAGGTCTTTTAAAGACATGAAAAATTGTAAATAGAACGACTAAAGCTCAAAATTGTTACAACGAAATTATATAACTTAAATCAAAAGTAAACTATATACTAAAACAGGGTTTAAGTTAGGTTGGGGAATAAGTGTATGTTCTTTTATATTTTACTTGTTTTGCAACGAATTCTTTTTTTGTTTGACAAAGTGTATGGTTTTTATTCGACAGACATCTTTCTGCTCTACCAAACTGTGCTCATCGGCTCTTTGAGTCATTTGATTTTTAATTACTTTTAAGGCTTAGAAATGGAGGTAAAATTCAACATTTTAGACATCTGCTCTTCTTTGTTTTTCAAGGAGGCCAAAAAGCTGCTGAAGCACCACGGGACATTTGCAACGTATACAGAGGTGTCATTGGCTAGTCTATAGTACGGAAATGGTCAATCCTAAACACCATCCAAAACAGACCATGATCTGAATTTCGTGGGGGGGAGGCACTGGGAGAGCATGCTGTTTTAGGAAATGCTCGAAAGGAATGTCATGGTTACCAAGGAGCTCTACATAGCCCAGCTACACCGCAAGAAAGAGGCAATGCGACTGAAAAGACCCCATCGACAATTGCAAACCATACTCCTTCATGACAACTACAAGCCCCATGCTTCACAAGTCGTCAAAGCCGCACTCAAGGAATTCGAATGGAGTCCTTCAGCATCGCCGTATTCTCCGAACCTTGCACCGTCGGATTACAGCCTTTTCCGCTCACTGTCGAACCATATAAGGGGCGCTACCTTTTACAATAAAGAGGGCCTTAAAAATCAGACCAGGTGATTTTCAGCGAAACGGCATCGACAAATCGGTCGAGAGGTGGGAGGAGGATATAAACAGCATCGGCGAACACATAATCGATTAATTGGTTGTTATTGCTAATGATTTTCTTTAAATAAAAATCTTTGATAGAAACGCTACAAACTTATTCCCCAATCCAATATATAACTGGTAGGTATTCTGTAACATCAGCTATCATTTGTATTCTCAAAAATTGAGTTCAAACATTTTTGTTTTGAGAAAGACCTTCTTTTACGAAAGTTGGCATTCCTAGGAGGAAAGCAAATGTCGTTTCTTTTAACTTTCATCGAATTGCTGAGTTTCATCTTGTTATCATCGATTTGCCATAGAATGACGGAATGTCAAACCTAAAGAGAAAAAAATATCTACTTCATTTTTTATTTTTGCTTTAGTAATTATTTGAACCTCTTGGAAAAAACGAAGACAACTCTAGTCAATAATTTTATTGATGGAATAAAAAAAAAACGAAGGCAGGCTCTTCCTGAAGTAGTTGCTTTTATTTTTTGGAAAAACACGATTGAGATGTGCGTATATTTCAAAATTCATTTGGAAAGTAGCTATATTCTTTAGGTTTCGATATGGTTCAGAACCCAAACATCTGAAACGTTAACGATATCTGCTTTGAAATTTCTAAAATTTTACTTAAGAGCCCTATGTAAAAAATAAAGAAAAATAAAATGAGAATTTCCAATTGGAACTGCCTTGTTAGCAACAAAATGCAACTTCTGAGGGAAAGAAACAAGTTCGGGATTCCTAATAAAAACAGCATTCCAACGAATTTATCGGATTTTTGAGATAGGGAGGACTGCCAGAAAATGGATTTTTTAGATATAAGCTGAATCGGTTGTAGCATCGGTAGAGATTATTTGACCTCTAGTTACTGCAGCTATCTAGATTCTGTTCATTTAAAAAGTTAAAAAATTAAAAACAGTAAGCAAGTTGTAAAAAAAAACAAAGAGGATAATTCAATTTCAATGAAAATAAAAAATATATTTTGAAAATTACAGTTCTTTTAAAAAAACTTTTGGTGTATTTATCAACTACGTTTTTAAATTTATACTTTGAACATAATCATTAATGGGGACATTTTTTGTAATAAAGGTGTATTGAAAACATCTGGAAAATAAAAGTAACTGGTTAAAGTTTATCTAAATTTTTATAAACCTCAGAGGATAATATTTTTGAGTATTATACGCTTCTCGCAGAGAATACAGCATTTTGTATTGTGACGAGTTTATTGTTACGAATGTTACGAGTCTGTGATGCTGCTTCCCAGCATGATTGGTTCCAACACCGGAAAGAATGATTTACAGTATTCTGTAAGTGATGCTGCGGATACCTTTGAAATGATCCCAGAGATTGGCGACAAACTTGGCAAACATTTGGTGAGAAAGTGCATGATTCTCGAAACTGAGAATTTTCCTGATTTATCCATTAGGCACAGAGATACGTCCAGATACGCCCTGATGGGTCGAGACATTTATATCCCCGCATCCTGGGACTACATAAGGACGACAGTTTCAGTAGTCTGAATCGACGCTAGATAGCGAGTCCTCCAGAGGAGAAGACAAGAAGCGGCTGAGCCAAGCAAGTACTGAACTGAGCTGTGTGCCTTGTGGTCTGTTGAGAAAGCAGCGTCGAATACTGTAGCCAGTGCTGTGGATATTGTTAATGCTTTTGAGCTACTAGTATTATTGTGTGCTGCTATGTCTTCGTCTCGGCTGTAAATAACCACAGTGTAAATATCTGTTGTATTTGTGCTTTGACCTGTAAATGAATGTCGCCTGTATAGTGTCGTCTATTAAAGGACTGATCATTGTGTGCTCATCTTCTTACACCGTGCGCACCCACTATACAGGTAAACGGACCCGACGGATTAGGAGAGGAAATTCGTAACATTATATCTAAACAAGCAGAAATAGTGAGACCACGTGATGTTTACATGATTAACGGCTAACCCAGGAAGATCTCGTGGTTCACTGAACGTGACAGTATTCAATACTTTTGACGTCTGAGTGCGAGGATGTTCAAAATTCTTACCGGAAGGGCCCATATTTGTTTCCCGCTGAGAGTGTCCAGAAACTCGGCATCGCTGTCCAAGCGGAGCCCTTTCTCCGAGATTCGCATCTTCCCGGGGCCTTCCTGGAATGAAACAAGAAAGACATGAATGCGAAATAAACTGGCAAATCATATTCCTAATTCGTATTAAGGCGTAAGTACACACTAGAAGGTTTTCTTTACAATTCTAACTTTAAAAATCCAATTTTTCACAATAGGTCATTAATTAATTTCCAAAGATTGGGAAGAAGGCGGGAAAATAAATGTATTTGTGGAGAAATGGGTACTGTTTACCACTATTTAATGGCAAGCATGGAGATCTCAGAGTTAAAGAAAGACCTGAAGATTGTCAATAATGATTTCGGTACAGTACTGATGGTACCGGGACATCTCAAAACCCTGAAGGACAGGATGTCAGAGATGGACAGTTTCATTCAGACTGTTTGAAAGTGTGCAGATGGGGAGAAAGACAGCTATTGAAGACCATGAAAGGAATGTTAGTTTGATGGATCGGTCCATGTATGGTTGGGCAATACTTATTCAGCAGTCGACCACAGCAAATCCTGTTGGTACTGCTACGTTCAGTGGTGGTGGGGTGGTCGGCTGTATACAAGAAGAAGAAGTCACATTCCTTTAAAAATATGAGAAAGAAGAACATGGAAATCCTGTTTACAATAAAGCACGCTTTGATCAAGTTCACATTTGAACACATGCGATAAAACTTGCATATCATATTTCTATTTCTAAAACTTGCATTCATTTTAGCCCATTTATGCCTAAGGTTAAAAAAATTGGAATTTTTGCATGAAATTTCTATATGTTGGATAAAAAACGTAATAAAAATAACTTTTACGTGAGGGGTGTTTCAAAAATGGAACAGTAGGCATCAATGGGTTAAGGTGCACGTATACATTACAAGATTTTCTTTACAATTTTAACTTTAAAAATAAATTGTTTCAATAGTAGATTTGATTTGGACTCGATTCACATTCGTTCAGAACTCTCAAGATTAACTTTGGAAAATAGGATTCAAATATTTTCTTTTAAAATTGATGAGACACAGAAAATGTATTTGTGCCATAAAATCGTTGATATAGTTGAAAAGATAATTTTAAAAAAATTAAGGTAGTGCAAAATTATTTGTGTACTTTTGGTGGTTATTACGAAAAACGCTAAATTTAATTAAAATCAAAAGCCCCCGAGATGGTCTTCCCAAAACTTTCTCGCACAATCTCTGAAAATGACTTACATGGCGTTTGTGTACAGTAGTTATACAATATTAAACTTTCACTTGGATTTAGCATTTCTACTGAATCTATTGTGACTCCTCTTCGAGTTATTTGGGGATGAATCCTCGGTAAATAGATGCGGTTGAGATTCTTTTTTTTTCCATTTTATATAAGTATACAATCCCTATAATCCTCCCGTAGGTGTAAGCAATAAGCTGATCAAGTTTCATCGCCATCGGGTGAACGGTTTAAGACGGCATAAGAGACATACAGACAAACATTCATTTTTATTTATATAGCTTACTGAAAACCCAATATAGATTATCGATGATGTAAAAATCATCTTTGTGCGCTAGTATTTTCGTAAGTTATAGCGTTAAAACGTCGGCATTTTGCTTAATTATTTAATTAATGCAAATTCTAATGACAAATTTGAAAAAAGGGCCCCGAGGTGCATCTATGTCTATAGCCATCCCGTTGGCCTAAACAATAAGCTGCCCAAGTTTCATCGCAATTATCTGAACGGTTTAGAAAGGGATGAGAGACATACAGACAAACATTCATTTTTATTTATATAGATACATGATGATCAGCGAATAAGTCCTGATTTCAAAATTAAATATATCTACCCCAAAGATCGATAGAGTTATGCTGTAAACTGTACGTTTATGAGCAAAACTGTAAAAATGCTGTACGAAAGTTTAGAAAATTGAGTTAAGAAAATCGTTCACAGATGGCGCTCTTATTGCAATGCCCATAGACGCTTTCAGTGTGGCGTCAAAAATGAAAAATGACTCCCGATCTCACTCCTTGTGACTTCTCTCTGTGAGGAGCATTGAAAGACACTGTCTGTAGAAACAATCCCGCCACTCTAGTTGAGCTTGAATCGTTGATGGGTGTTGTATGGGATTCCATTTCCGTTGAGACATTGCAAGACGTGATGTCCTATTTCATTGTTCGATGACGCCACTTCATTGTTTTGAATGGCGAATATGTTGAAAAAATTGCATCTTGATAGCAAAGACCGCATCACTTTATTGTTTTTTAAGACTCCTTTTAGAGAAAGAGTTTTCAGTGTAGAGTGCCATATGTTTACGATTTTCGTAACTAAATTTTCTAACTTTTGGGCAGCATTTTCACAGTTTTGCTCATAAACGTCCAGTTGACCACATCATTCTATCGATCTTTGTTGTAGAGATATTTAATTTTGAAATCAGGGCTTATTCGTTGATCACCCTGTATATTGTTTCCATTAAAAATGTATCGAGTTTTAAAAATTTTTATCTACCCAAATTCTTCCCTTTTTTATTTTGTAGTCAGGTTTCCCGGCAATTCAAATCACCAGCAGTTTATCTGGAAAACCGCCCATCCTTATATGCCGGATAATTTCGTTATATACGATACCAGATCCTCTCTTAAAATAAAAAAAGAAACACGGAATGAAAGAAGTAAAGATAGAAGACTCGAGAGTTATCATTAACGGCGTCGGGAATCAATAGAGCTAAAAAGAGGGCATTTCAAATGGCCGAGATAAGGGAGTTATCTCCGAGAACTTAATTCGGCCGATGTCGATAAATTTTGAAAGCCGTTCGCGCCATCGCAGTTGTCTGGTGGCAAGCCGACGAGATAAGGTGAATAAAAATCTCCCAAGCATCCGTTAACCTCCTCCCTTGCCCCATACCTATTTGCATGGAAGGGACAATGGGTCCCGTCAAAGGTTTTCGGATGGATGTTAACTGCAACCCCTTGTGTGTGTGGGGGGGGGGAGATATTTATTTCAATAGGGTAAACGGGTGGCGATTTCTCACAGCTAGAAATGAGAAATTATAATTTTTTCATTCTCCAGAATACTGCCTTACCGTCAGGAGAAAATACATAGTAACCCTAAAAGTAGGGGTCAGTCGACTTGAAAATGGGATATTCTATTACATTTTGGGGGTTTAGGAAAAGGCAGTACTTCTTTTGGCGCCAAAAGAGCCGATTAGAAGTATCATTATAATTAGAAGAATCGTTGGTTGGAAGTCTCATTTTGTTTTGTACTTCAGTCCAAGCTTGCAATAATGACTTCAAAAAAGTACAAATGATTGTTATTTAATTTTAAAATTGTTATACATATCTGACGGTGTTCATTTGTTTGATCAACTAAATTATATCAGAATCTTTGAGTAAATATATAATCAGCAATATATGCCAGCTAAAAAATTTGAGTCATGTTTTAATTTATTAAAATTCTTTGGAAATATTTATTCTTCAATAATTTGTGGATATTACGTTGCATGTAATATATCTGTAAGAAAAGCTACGGAGACCGGAGTAACAGAACGGAGAACATCTGTATGAACACAAGCGAAAAGAATTTCTCGCCTAATGAAGCGCGCTTAGTTAGCCAAATGCTGAGGACTGCTTTAATGCCTACTTCCCTCATTACTTTGACTCGTCTATTTACGGCAATCATGGTCAGGGTTCTTCTTGTGACGGTAGGACAGTAGGCACGCCTTGGTACTGTGGAGAGGGAAAGGTGCTCTCGGAATAGAACTCGGGACCTTTGGGTCTGAAGCCCGGTAACATAACCGCAGGACAAAATCAATTGCTCAATCCCGTAAATGTTATCTGACTTATTGAGATATCACCACAGACTCACCCTCCAGTGAGCCGACGGTAAAGCAATGCAGATTAGAATTTTTTCATTTTCTTTATTCCGTTTTCTTTTCATTTAAAAGTACTTCAGAATGAATCCAAAAGATCGATTCCTTCACAACATTCGATTTTAAATACATCAAACACAAAGCAAATAAACAGAATTGTTTGAAATAATCGATCGAATTACACAATATTATACAATATAGTTCGACATGATATATTAATCAATATCTACAATATTATACACTATTGAGAATATTGATCAATGTCATACAATATTATACAATATTTGTGTGTTCAATTGGTGAGGGAATTGTAGGAGGGGATGTTCTCTCAGAATAGGACCTTTGGATCTGAAGCTCGGTAACAGGACAAAAGCAATAGCCCGCAGATGTTATCTGGCTTATTAAGATATCACCACAGTATAAATGTTCCTTATAGTTCAAAAATACATAACTCACATAGCCGGGCGTTATGACTTAGGGGTAGTTAGGGGTCTTTAGAGCAGTTCAAAATTATGTTTCTCGATTTCCGTACCTAAAAGGAATGAAACTTGGAATCTATTTTTTGATTATTATTGAAAGGGCTTTCCAACATAAAAAAAGTTCCGGAAAAGTTTAAATCCGAAATTCTATTGAACTAATTGGAGAAAAGGCTGCGAATATATTAGTTTATGTTGATGAGGATGATTTAAAAGATTACGGAAAATTCAAAACTTTAATTATTAAGGAATAAATTAAAGAAGAAATTAAGGAATACGAACCATCGTCTTTTGTTTCTTTAGATAATCTCAAGAAAACTAGGAGAATTACCTAGGAATACTTATCAACAGTTAGCATCTCGTCTACGATTGAATTGACTTCACTATTGCAAGATTGGCAAAGTGAATGGTTTCGATTCATTAATAAACTTGATCATATCTAATAAAATCTTCGAAACGTTACAAAACAAAACTTCTGTCCATGTTACAGTCAGACAGGGTGAAAATTGGCTCCAAAAAGTGAATTGGCAAAAGAATGTGGCATCTATTTTACTGCCAAAGTTGCCTTTGAGGAAATGAAACTGCTTAATTAACATCATGATCTTAACAACCTTACAGTTTTTCTTCCATTCACTTTACTTTACATCCTTTTTAGGACAGACAAAACAGCTCCACAGTGGTTAGAGACATGACAATAAGTAACAATCTGTTTTTTAAGTAATTAAAATTATTTAGATAGCCTTTGTAACGGAAGAATATCGTCATGCAGCTATTTCGAGTCTATTCTTATGAATAAAAACTGGCCGAAGCTAAATCGAGGATCTTAATAATCCACAGGAACAGCGGCAAGTTGATGATCACCACTACAAGAAAGATGAGCAATAGGCAGAGGAAGTTAGACGTTAAATTTTTAGCCATTGAACGTAAATGCAATGTAAATTTTTCTTTGAGGTAATTGTTTTATTAGAGTTTGCGAGAAAGTTAAGGGAACAAATCCTATAGGTTTGAAATATAATCTAAACATTTAATTAAATTTTTACGTTTATTGCCGTAATTTCCGCAAATATTAGATTACAAATAATTTTGCACAATCCAAGTTTTCAAAAAATTGTCTTTTTAACTAAAAGATTTATTGGTATAAATATATTTTCTATGTATCAAATTTACAAGAAAATATTTTTATCATATTTTCTAAAATTAAACTTGAAATTGAACACCAAGCTTTACAATTCTAAAAGAATACACAAATCTAGTATATAAAAATGAATATTTATCGGTAGAATAGAAAAATGAAAATAGAATAAGTACTATTTGCACTTCTCCTTTTCATTGCCGGCAAGAAAATAAATATCATTCTTAATGAAACAAGATAACTATTTCGAATTCCTAACGATGTTTCCAACAATATTTCTTCCGCGGCAGCAACGCGCCGGGTACCAGCTAGTAATGTTATAAAGGAATGCTTTGGCATCATTTCTTCGCTAAAATAATATTAATTTTAGAAAAATACCTTGAAGATTTTTTTGAAATAAATACATAAAATAATAATTATAGCAAATTCAAATGAATGATAAATTAATTACTAATTATAAATAGCAATCTTTTTTTATGTAATTAAAATTATTTGGGTTGCTCTCGTAACGAAAGCATGTAGTCATGAAACTAATGGGTTGAAGAATAAGTTCGTAGCGGTTTTATATAACGTTTAACGTTTTTATATTTAAATGATTTTTTACGTCACGGTCACCATGGTCTCTACATAGCCAAATTACACCGCTTGAAAGAGGATATGCAACTGAAAAGACCCCATCGACAAGGCCAAACCACACTCCTTCACAACAACGCCAGGTCCCATGTTGCACTCATCAAAGTCGAACTCCAAGAACTTGAATGGAGTGGGGTTTTTATATTTATATATATTTCCAGCATCCCCGTATTCTTCGGATCTTGCTCCCTCGGATTACCATATTTTCCGCTCCCTGTTGAGCCAAAAGTCTTTAATAAAAATGCTACCACCTTATTCCCCAACACAATGTTTTGAGTCTATTCTTATAAGTAAAAACTGACCGACGTTAAATCGAGGATCTTGATAATCCAGAGCAGCAGCGTCAAGTTGATGATGACCACAGAGACCAGAAGGATGAGCAACAGGTAGAGGGTCCTCTTCTTCCAACCGATGATCCCACCCTGGGGGTAGACGACGGTGAGCAGGGTGGGGTCTGAGGGGTTGAGTTCACCGTTGCAGGAATTCCCAGGAGCTACAGGCACGGTTAAGGTTTTGGTCGCCATATCCCTGCAAGAGACAGAGGCTACGATTACAACACCGCTCTAAGCATCGAAAACGTGTTTTTGTTAACACATTGTGTGCGGGTCCATTTCGCAGCGGAATTGTACCGGGAGCGGACGTTTTGCGCGTCCATTTAGTTATTCAGTTCAATCTCGATAGATAGAAAATTATTTCTTTATTTAACTCACTTTTCGGATTTTATATTGAAATATAGAAACAACAACCATCAGATTTTTGTAAACCAAAAATATATTTTGAATGGATAAATTTATAATAGTATCCTAAAGATGAAAAATCAAATAGAAATAGTATATATTTTTAATTTTTCCGATTTGTGTTATATACAAGCAATTTCACATTATAAAAAAATGGAAAGATCAATCATAAAACTAATAATGGGGTAACGTTCAAAGCATTTTCCTCTAGAAGGCAAAATTCACTCATTTTCGCGAGGATAAATAAAAAATGAATTTTAAATCTCAATTGATTTTTTTAAATCCCCCTTCCAGTTCTGCATCGACTGATGTCAAAACTAGGTTTTATTTGTCTACATTTGTCTGGTTGTGTAGTAGACAAAAAATTCGGCTCCTTATCTATACCGTTATTTTAGTACCCACAAACAAAACATGTTGTGACACTAGCCCGTGCTAGTACGTGAACCGCGCTCAAGTATCCATCTTCAGAAAACGTACTAGTGCGTACAATGTGTTAAATTCTCTTGGAGGATAATTTTGAATTAAATTTTATGAAACACGAGTGCTGTTAATTGAAGCATTAATGATATTTGTTCATTTACCTTAAAAAATATATTCGTGGAATTAGAAAGAGTAGACTTTAAGCTGTACGTAGACACTGCAAACTTCGAAAATCTTTCAAATATACCAAATGTTTTTTTTATTGTTTCTAACTGTTCTCTCATCCTTTAGCTTTCGAAAGATACCAAGATGTTGTCAATATTTGGATTATTTCTCGAGTTATAAGAAAGAATTATAATAAGAATTTTCAGTAAAAACTACTCTAGTTTGTTTTTTTAAAATAAAAAAACTCATTTTATGAAGAATGATATTTTTTCACTACTTTGATTCAATCAAACAATTATTATCGACAAAAAAATTAACCACACACAATTGTTTACACATCAAAATAATTTGTATGAAACAGTGGATGTTTTGTGCCTCCATCAAAGATATATTTATAGAAATATACTTTTAATAGCTTTCTAAAAGTTAAAATGAAAAAATTGTTTAACAAAACTGTATATTTTTATAATATGATGGTTTTTAAACAATTTTACGAAGAATTTTAATACGAGCTTGCTTCATTCAAATAATCATAACTCAACAAGAAATGAACCAAATGCAATTATGTATGTATCAAAATAATTTGTATGAAACGGTGAATGTGCTGTGTCTCAAAGTTATATTTATAAAAATAAATTTTTTATAATGTTAAAATGACAGAAATCTCGCTATCTCACTTTTTCTAATCATCGTGGATGAAAAAATTGTTGGGGGAAAAAAAACTATATATTTTGATAACTCGATTTAGGAAGACAACACGAAAACTGATATGAGGCATCATTTCAAACTAGAAGGGTGTGTCAGTACAAATTAAAATTTAGGATATCGTGTTTCAAAAAATATGCCAATTCGCTCAATAGATTTTAATTAATTAATTAATAATTAGTGTAATTTTTTTCTCAGGGAAAGAAATATTATTTGTATCGTTCCATCTCCGAAAGTCTGTATTCAACTTGAATAGCGTTATAGTAATACAGTTGGTCAGTAGTGTTAGTGTTGATAGTCTAATGAATATTTAGTGTTGTTCAGTCTAATGAATATTTAGTGCTGTTCAGTCTAATGAATATTTAGTGCTCTTCAGTCTAATGAATATTTAGTGTTGTTCAGTCAATTGAATATTTAGTACTGTTCAGTCAAATGAATATTTACTGCTGTTTAGTCAATTGAATATTTAGTGCTGTTCAGTCTATTGAATATTTAGTGCTGTTCAGTCTATTGAATATTTAGTG
>JAPMOQ010006034.1:761516-791043 GCA_026543055.1 Argiope trifasciata
TGAATATTTAGTGTTGTTCAGTCTAATGAATATTTAGTGTTGTTCAGTCTATTGAATATTTAAAGATCCTAGAGGAAAAAACTTTCAATTTAAGACTTTTCTCAAAATAATGTGATAACCAAATTTGAATATCTTCGAAATATTCGGGGTGTTTTAAATTTTGAAGATATTAAAAAGAATTGGTAATAAAAATGTCATTTAATTATTAATAGAAAGTTAAGTATTCATTTTATATATTGAGTTAATTTTAGAAAGTTAAATCTCAAGTTTAGTTCAGAAATTATGAAATTCCTATGAATATTCAGTAAATGTGCATAAAACTAATTCTAAAAAAATTAATGTTTAATTAGGGTTACAAAATTATACACAGTTTTGTTCCAAATAAATTTATATTGAGTAATAAAGAAAAAATAATCGATATAAAAAATGAATGTTCATCTGTATATCTCTTATGCGCAGCCGTCATCTGATTGCGATAATACTTTTATTACTTGCACTTACTCTAAGGTTATAGGCATAATACAATCATCGAAAGTATAGAAAAAAATATTTTCAGTTCCTCATCAATCCACCATGGATTATTGTCAAAATAAATCGCCAAGGAGGCACAAAAGATTCAGTAAAGATTCTACATTCAAGCTTCACTTCAATATTTCGTTGCAATTGAAAGTAAATGCAATGCAAGTCTTTCTCTTAGGTAACAGTTTTATTAGAGAGTGTGGGTGAAAGTTTGAGGGAAATCAATCCTATAGGTTTGATATTTTAAATAAGCATTTAATAAAATTTTGGCATTCTTTTAGTAACATCTGAAAATATTGCAGTATAAATAATTTTGCACCATCTTTGTTTTCAAAAAAAAATTTTTTTCAGCTATTTGAAAGACTTTATGGTATAAATATATTTTCTGTGTTTAATCAATTTTAAAAGAAAATAGTTTAATCACGTTTTTTTAACATTAAGCTCGAAAATTCTGAACGAATATGAAAGAGTCAAGAGGTGCAATAAATAGTTTATTTCATAACCAAGCTTTATAATTCTAAAAGAATATACAAATGCACATAAAAATAAAAAATTGTTTGTGGAATAGAACAATAAAAATGGAATAAATACTATTTATACTTCTTTAAAAACTGCCATTTCCTGATTTAGACAAGAATTTATTAATCGGTGCTTGTCTGTAAACTGTGTTTTTAATTATGAAACAGTTTATGAAATTTTTAATCATATTTCAATTCATAATATTTCTATTCCGTTTATGTAGAAATATTTAAATTATTTCCTTTAGAATCCATTTAATATGCTTTTTAAGTGAATAACTGCTTAATTAACAAATATTTTAAATAGTAGATCACATTTTTAAGTTCGAAATTTTGTGTAATAGCCCAGTAAAATATTTTTAAGAACATTTAGCGAAATAATTTTCTTCAAAATATTCTAAATATAGTACAAGGAATTATATTTAATAACGAATATTTTAAAATGCTTATAACACAAAATAATTATTGATATCTTTTTAATTACATTTTTGAAAAAAATATTAACAGCTCTGTTTAAAAGAAAATGAAATTTTGAGCAGAAATTCCTGATTTATCTTATCAATGAAATGAGCTAAAAATTGTTCACCGTCTTGAATTTAGCAAATAAGTTGCTCTGTTGACTAGATGATATAATTTTTTTATATACAGGGTGATCAACGAATAAGCCCTGATTTCAAAATTAAATATCTCTACAACAAAGATCGATAGAATGATGTGGTCAACTGGACGTTTATGAGCAAAACTGTGAAAATGCTGCCCAAAAGTTAGAAAATTTAGTTACGAAAATCGTAAACATATGGCACTCTACACTGAAAACTCTTTCTCTAAAAGGAGTCTTAAAAAACAATAAAGTGATGCGGTCTTTGCTATCAAGATGCAATTTTTTCAACATGTTCACCTTTCGAAACAATGAGGTGGCGTCATTGAACAATGAAATTGGACATCACGTCTCGTAATGTCTCAACGGAAATGGAATCCCATGCAACACCCATCAACGATTCAAGCTCAACTAGAGTGGCGGGATTGTTTCTATAGACAGTGTCTTTCAATGCTCCTCACAGAGAGAAGTCACAAGGAGTGAGAACGGGAGTCATTTTTCATTTTTGACGTCACAGTGAAAGCGTCTATGGGCATTGTGATAGCTAATTTTTAACTAATTTAATAACTAAATTTTCTGTACAGCATTTTGACAGCTTTGCTAATAAACGTATAGCTTATCGCACCATTCTATCGATCTTTGTTGTAGAGATATTTAATTTTGAAATCAGGGATTATTCGCTGATCACCCTGTATGTGATAGCTATTGGCAAAAATATAATCAGTCTGTATATATTCTTTCTTCAAAGAATGTACTTATGTTTCAAAAGTGACGAAAAGATTCAGGTGTATAAAATTGTCATTTCGTCTGCACAAAACTGGCATAAAAAATGAAAATTTCACAAGCAGTAATTTTTTTGGACAACTTATCGAATTGTGTGCGATTGATGGTGTTCTGTGGAGTGATCTTAAAAACAATAACATTTTGCCAATTAATTTGAAACCCGATATTATGACCTTTTTTTTACATTCCGGTTTCATTTTAACACTGTCTGAGAATTGGGAAAACTTTCCTTCAAACTAGAAACTTCAAGTCATTTGAACTGGGTTTCATATTCGAAAATTGAGCATATAAAAATTTATTACCTTTGAAAGTCTGCATTTTATTCAAAATAACAAAATCTTAAAATATTTTTTAAAATTTCAAAAAATTTTTCGAACACGATTTTCTTATAATGAAGAGGAGTATTTGTTTGAACTGTGATTGTTTGAATGAAGCAACATAGCGGGGAAAAAATCATTCTTCATAAAATGATTTTTAAAAAAATACAACCGAAACCAGAGTTTTTAGTGAAAGTACGTCAAGAAAAACCCTTATAACTCGAGAAATATTCCGAATAGGACAACATTTTGGTATCTTTTTGAAAGCTTGATGTAAAATAATTGTATTTGTTTCATCTTTTGTCCAGTTATGATTGTTTAATTGAAGCAACATAGTGAAAAAAATATTCTTCATAAAATGAGTTTTTAGTGAAAGTATCTCCAGAAAAATCCTTATAGATCGAGAAACATTCCGAGTATTGACAACATCTTGGAACTGTTTGAAAGCTAAAAGTAATAAAAAAATTTTGAAGCATTAAAAAATATTCGATATTTTGAACATTTTTCGAAGTTTCTTTTGTGTACGAACGCTTAAAATATAATTTCCTTAAACTAATATTCCGAATATTCTTAGAAATATTCCGAATATGGGCACTAACTTGGTATCGTTTGAAAGTTCAGATCATAAGCGGAATTCCAGATCAGAGAACATTTTGAAGCAATAAAAATATTCTACATTTTGTACAATTTTCTATATTTTTTTGATATTTCAAGTGTGTATGTACACCTTAATGTCTACTATTCCTTATTCCACGAATTTATTTTTAAAAGAGGAAAACGAACTAGTATAATTTATGCTTCAAATAACGCCACTCGTAATTCAATATATATTCTATATTTTGATAGGTTATTCTATATTTTGAAAGGTTATTCTATATTTTGAAAGGTTATTCTATATTTTGAACGATTTTCGATGTTTCAACTGCGTACGTACACTTTAAACCAAGGAATTTTGCGTCGCTCCGAAAGCCTGAAACACTGAGCGACGTCTTGAGCGTTTCAACACAATGGCATCGATCGCCGTCTCATTATCGCTCGCAGCAGTCGCTCTAATTGACGCTCTCGGCAGTGATTGCCGTATGACACGGGAGAAACCCCCTCGATTAATACATATGTCCATTATTACGCTAATACCTCACTCCGACACAAGGGGCCGACCTAACAATGGGAAGGATTCCGAAAGAGTCTTTTAAAGTTATTCCATTAGTCGGACACAATAACTGCCGGGCCGGAGGGGGCGACCGCTTATTAATTGAGTTCGGAGAACTTTGGCCTTTAAAATTAATGAGACGGAATGCCCTCGTAATTGTCGCACTTGCCTTTTGATTGTTCACTCGTGAAATGATATTCGCAGAAAAGGAAATTCTATCACAGAACGATAGGCGTGTAGTGGTGCCTTAATAAGCCAGTAACTGCCATTAAATATGGGTGATCACTTTTGTATAGGGGATATGATATGCGGCCACAGATCGGAAGGTCGTGAGTTCTATCCTTGGCAAAATTTAATCTCCACATTGGCGAGCCCACATTGGCCACACTAAAAACATTGGTGACCTCGGAGCAGTGAACACGTCCTTCGCTCACCATTACGCTTGGCGATATCAAAACACATTATTCACTTGCCATAACAACTGGAGCTACAGAAACACATTCTTCGCTCTCCAAAGCACTTGGGGCTATTGAAATTATTCGCTCGCCATAAAGCTTGGCAATATCAAAACACATTTTTTGCTCGCCAAAACACTTGGCGCTACAGAATCACTCTCTTCGCCAGCCATAAACCTTGGTAATATCAAAAGACGTTCTTCACACGCCAAAACGCTTGGCGCTATCAAAACACTCTCTTTGCTCGCCAAGACGCTTGGCGCCACCGAAAATCGCCAGACTCACTTGATGCGTCAGCAGCAACAACTCACCCACTTGCCATAACGCTTGGGAGGTAGCGGTGGCCTGGTAGTAAGGTCTCGGCTTTGGAATCGGAGGGTTGTATGTTCGAGGCTCGATTCAAACGAAGAACCACCGTGTAAGCAGTTCTGATGCATGTTAAATCTGTCGGAGGCAAACGTCCTCCCGCTGGTGTGATGTGGAAGTTTGGAGATATTGGGGTGTCATCTTCGTCAACTGACCGCTTTTCAAAATGACGTGGTCCGTCTCAAAATAGCCCTAGTGCTGCTAGACTCGCTGGTGGGGGAATATTCTGGTGGTATCTTGAACAGCCACTTAGCATTGGTGATTACTTTTAGAAAGCGGATGTCTGTATGTCTCTTACGAGTTGGACAGTCAAGCAATTTATTTGTTTCTGCTTTTGAAGGGAAAAATAAATACTGCCAACCCAAAAGCTCTTGAATAATAAAGTAAGAAGGAATAGAATAAATATTATTTTTATTTCTCCTTTATATAACACTTGCCGCCTTTGGCGACCAGCTGGTTCGCCATGAGTAATGCGTTCTAAAATTTCCAATTAAATCACATATTCATTAGCCAAAATTTAAGAAATAGTTAAAGCTAAAGGATTCAGTTATTAGTAGTTAAAGAGTCAGTAGCTTTATTCGGAAAAACTTTTTGAGTTTAATGCTCTAATAATTTATCAATTATGCTTCCAAAATATTAAAAATGTTTTTTTCGGTGATATTGCCAAAATGTTAAAATGTTTTTTAAAGAAAGCGAAAAAGGGAAAAAATGATTGAATTACTGATACAGATATTGCAAACGATTATAGAAATATGCCATTAAGTCGGGATTTCAATGCATATCCTGCCTAAATTCAATCAGGTTTACTGTAAATAAAGATAATTTATGGAATTAAGGAAATAAATATTGCAAATGATTTCTTAGAATCCTTTGCCTTGCATTTATTTTTTTAGAAGATATCACATTTTATATTTATGTTATTTTATCCAGTCACGTGCTGAAAGTTGCATTTCTTTAGATTTGATTTGCGATGATAGTTTTTTTTTTTATTTGAACTTCCGGCATTGTTTTATTTTATCCAGTCACGTGCTAAAAAAAACGGTTAAAATATTTTTTTAAAAATTCGTTAAAAATAGAAGCTTTAGTCATACATTAAAACACTGATACCATTAGAAAGCTAATTTTTTTATCTTTAAATTTATGTTAAAATCATGTTTGTCCGATAATAATTTTGGAAGTTATAGCGGAGAAACGTCGCAATTTCACTTAAGTTTTAATTAATTCAAATTCTAATTAAAAATTCAAAAAAAGGGCTCCGAGGTGCACATTTCCTACCTCCAAGGTATACATGTACCAAATTTGGTAGCTGTAGGTCCAACGATCTGACCTGTAGAGCACCAACACACACACACGCACACACACACACACACGCACGCACGCACGCGCACACACACACGCACGCGCACACACACACACACACACACACACACACACACGCACACACACACACACACACATTGAGCTTTATTATAAGTATAGAAGATATAGATATAGATATAGATTACATTTCAATAAATGTATTCCTTTCCGATACCAAAATAAATGCTATTATTTCTAGAATTTCTAATTAAAGAAGACAGCTATTTTTAATTTCAAACAATATTTCAAAAATTATTTCTTTTGCTGCAGCAAAGCGCCGGGCACCCGCTAGTTTAGAATAAGAATTGACATATTTTTGAATAATTTAAGAGTGCCGTATACAGAGGACAAAACCTGATGTTGACGAAAGCGCCACCTATCGATGGGGGAAATAAGGCGTTTACCAAACTAACGAAGGAAGGTTTGATTGACAAGCAGAATAACATCCAACAAGAAAAAAATTCCTAGTCCCCAGGAGATATTGCTGTGTGGGAGTGTGACATTCAGAAGGTCAACCGACCCACCGAACTGCCCCCAATAAAACTTCCCCTTATTCTTTGAAGAGGTCTTCTAAAAACCAACACTGTCTTTGTACATCACGAGAGGGGTTTTTTGAACCTCTCGAACTTGTTTGAAAAATATACTCTTAGAGTTGCACAGAAAAATCGTTCTGAGGGCCGCGTGAATAGGACTCTTGGAACATAAAACACATCACTGATTAATTATTGAAGTACTTCGATTTTGGGACATTTAATTGCTCTTCATAATTCTGTTAACTAAGACTAGAGATTCCTGTAATTTAGAAGGAGTAATTGAATAATTTAATATTTATAGTATTTCGTTTAGCAAGACTTCATTTTTAGAAATAAATGCGATTGTTAATTTTTTAATCAAAGGGAATTGGGGAAGATCTATGTGCCTATGTAAATGTAAGACCTCAAATTCATCCCTAAATAATGGGCTCAATCCTTTCTCTCAATAGTTTTAGTACTAACAGCGAATTAAAGAAAATATCCCTAATTTTTTAAATTTTATATTTTAAAATTATTTATTTAAAAATATTAAATAGGCTTGATTGAGAAAGGATATGAATAAAAGTGAACTTTCCAACTCATGCTACGTATTTGATACTAGCCGCCTTTGGCGACCAGCTGGTTCGCCATGAGTAATGCATTCTAAAATTTTCAAATAATTACAATAATTCCGAGCATTGATTGGCCTGAAATTAATATTTTCTTTAAGATGATGGACGGAAAGTTCTAAAAGAATACGTTTTCCTAATAATATTCTTTGATTTTATAAATCAATCAGTTTTAATTGTTGATTTAGAAGACTGATTGATGCAGCAACTTTCATTTAAAATATTAATAAAAATATTTTGTAAAATATGGCTCACAGAGCAAAGTATGAAGAAATCTAAAACTCTTTATTCATAAATGCATTGTTTGACTCAAGCTACATAAAATGTAATTATTTACTTCATTTAGATCAAATTAATAGAATTAAACAATATATATGCATATTAATAATATTTTACAAATTGGCCATTGGACCGGAATTTGAATGCATATCCTGTATAAATTCAATTCTGTATGAATAAAGATAATGATGATAATGATTTAAATATTGCAAACGATCATAGAATCTTTTGCCTTGCATTTTTTAAAAAAATATCACATTTTATATTTATTTTATTTTATCCAGTCACGTGCTGAAAGTTACATTTCTTTAGATTTATTTGCGATGATAGTTTTTTTTTTTTTTTTGAACTTCCGTCATTGTTTTCTTTTATTTTATCCAGTCACTTGTTAAAAAAAAACATGGTTAAAATATTTCTTTAAAAATTCTTTAAAAATAGAAGCTTAAGTTATACATTAAAACACTGATACCATTAGAAAGCTAATTTTTCAATCTTTAAATTAATGTAAAAACCATGTTTGTATCATATTTTCGAAAGCTATAGCGGAAAAACCTCGAAAATTCACTTAAATTTTAATTAATTCAAATTCAAATTAAAAATTCGAAAAAAGGGCTCCGAGGTGCACATTCCCGTCCTCCAAGGTATACATGTACCAAAGTGGTGGCTGTAAGTCTAACGGTCTGGCCTGTAGAGCTCCAACACACAAACACATTGAGCTTTATTATAAGTATAGATATAGATGACCTTGTATTTCTATGTAGCTGGGATACTAATTTCTCCCTAATTTTCGCAAAAAAGAGAATGTCATAAATTTTAATTCAATGAGTCATTTGTACCACATTGAAAAGAAAAAATGGCTATTTTGAAAAAAATGTTAGAAAAGTAAGTAATAGCATTTATCCTATGTGGAATATAACCAACTGAATTTGATAATAAGCATAAATTGGAAGAAAAAATAATTAATGAAATTGCATATATTAGATTAAATGTCTCCTGGTTCTGGAATGTTTCAAAATAAAAATTCATCTTGGCTTTGTAATAATATATATAATATGGTCACATATATTTAACAAAGAAAAGAATAAAGTTACCGCAAACTTTTCTTTCTCTGATATCCGGAATAAGTCAAAACTTTTCCGCATTTCTGAAGACTCATCAGTTTTTTTAAAAATTTGTAACTAACTAAAATTTAAAAAGAAAATTGTTTAATGAGATTCAATTAAATAATTTGGTCGGAATGTTGCTTCGCTCAAAATAGAAATTATGATTATTCATATATAACCATGAATTGTACGAAAAATAGCTGTAAAATATATTGTTACATGAATGCCAATGCACATTAAAAAATCTTATATCTCTGTCATATAAGAAAAGTTTTTATGAAAGAAGTGATCAACTTAGTTTTAGTTAATTTTTATAATCCAGATTTACGGTTGCTAAAATCAGCTTGCTTTGCATCACTTACTCACAAGAGTATCTTTAACTTCAAATTCTATAGATATGCAACATTTACTACTAGTTTTTTAAAAAAAAAACTTATACTGTTCCACATTCTGTCCAAGGCATCTTTCTAATTTTCAATAATCTGACAAAAAGGGGAACTTGGAAAAAACGAAAGTATTTAAAGTTTAATTAATTCAAAAACTTTCTCATTCAGCATTTTTTATGCACATTACAGATTATATTCTCATCTAATATAATTAATTTCACTAATCTTGATTCTTATACATCCAATAATTTATTACATTAAAGAGTCACAGGATTTAAAAATGGATGCACTTTATAAAAATTTCACTGTTGCATATTTACGAAACCTGAATTGTAAGTACAAGTTTAAAAAAGTATAATAAAATTATATTTTTATATCGAAATCTACACATTATGTAAAAATAAACCGTTTTTTCATAATTTCATCATATTGGTCGCAACAATGAAAAAGAATTGGGTTTCATTTCGACAATTAAATATATATTAAAGCAAAATACGTTTACAATATTTTTTAATATAGATTAAAAATATGAAAACAAAAATGTGCAGCAAAAGAGTGACATTATTAATAAGGTTATTCTTTGAATTTAAAAATGTTGAAAAAACTTTTTGTGCTGTAATATTTTCGGAAATTATCACGTTAAACGCCAAAATTTCACTTCATTTTCAATAAATCAAAATTATTATTTTTCAGTCACTTGGATGCTGCTCGTAATACTTGGTTTTTACTTGTTCTGTTAAACAATTATTTTCTCAAAGCCCAAATATAACCAATGTAAATACACGAATAGATTGACAGATCAAAAGTAAAATATATGGGTACAGAAATGCTAATATACATCTTTTTTTAAAAAAAATATTACTTTGTTGTCATTTTGCTGTTGAAATTTTAATTTAATGATAACGATGCATGAAAATTTCTCTAAAAGCGTTATTTAAGATTTCTAAAATGGTTCTCAAATCACTAAGTAATTAGCAGATTTTGCACGGAGTTGCCCGCAACTTGATAAATATTAGCAAAATCAGAATCAGAAACATAAAATAAAGCTATTAAATTGTATTGTTCCTTAAAAAATCAAAAAATAATAATTTTAGACGGATTTTTAAAAATTTTTTAGAAAGATATTACTTAGCGAACTAATGTAATATACATACATTTTATTTTATTATAGATCACAGCAGTTTTGATGAAAACGTATTCAGAAATAAGAGAATATTCAAATATTAGTAAATAAAAGCGTATATAGATCTTCTTATATCTTACCTCTCTTTAAATTAATTTAATTCCAGTAATTATTTTTTCAATAAAGGCAATATAATTTTTTCCATTGAGAATAAAATTTATTACCCTTTATTGCAAAATATGTAACTAAGATGAACGTTATGTACAAGAGCAAATGTATGAAACATTGATAAACATCGTAGACAGAATAGCAACGAATTATTAAAAAAAAGAAGAAAAAAAAAAGTGTAGTTATAAAAGTGTGCAGAGAACAAAAAAGTTAGGAAACATTCTTATTTATTTGAAAGTGTTTTATTTAAAGGTGTTTTCTCCTTTTTTTGCTGTTGGGCCTCAATAATAGTAGATAGATCCCGAATTTTCATCTTTCCTGGATATCTTGGATCAACAAGTTCAGGCAATAAAAAGTTAAAATAAAAGAAGCTCAAATTTTTCTCCATTTTTTTAGTTGTCAAAATCTAACATCACGAGTTATTTTTTCCGTTTTTTACCCTTGCTCCGTCCACATCGAAAATATACAAAAACATCTTTGCGTCATACGCAGATGACCCTGCACTTGAAAATAATACTTATGGTTCTTATTTACAGTTGTTTTCCCATCTTTGTTTAGTTTCCAAAATGGATTTTTTTTTCTTTTATTGCCTCATCTGGAGAAATATTGCTATAGGATGTTGGGTATTTTACTTCAACAATCCCATCATTACCAATCAGCCCATCCCCTGCGCAAATGACCACAGCTGTGATGGTAAACAAAAACAAACGAAAAAAAAGAGAAAGAAAATGTTGAGAGGAAGACGTAGTGAAAACCAGGTAAGAAAAGTTACAATCAGACGGTAAAGGGAGGGGTTATAGTGTATTCCTCCGCAAATGGGTGGAGTTAAAGGAGCATTGGGGGGAAAGTGTAAGCTATTTTTCCAATTTAGGTCTAAAATACTGTTTTTACACATTTAAAAAAAAAAAATTAATATCCATCGGAAAGAAGATACCCAAACGGATGTTTCATATATTTGCAGCTTTTATTTTATTTATGATAGATTTTTTAATAAAAATGTTTAAATGGTCAGTCGAAATTATGTGATATTTTAATAAATATTTAAAAAATACTTTGAAAAGTCCGAGAAAAAATTTCTTTGATAGAAACCTGTGTTTTTATTCCTTCTAGCAATTGCAGTTGATTTTATAAAACAGAAACCGCAATATCTAACAGAAAAAGATCTTAGTATTTTCTCCATAGGATAACATTACGCTTGAAAATTGTAGGTGGCGTGTATGCGGCACCCTTAAGGTGACACGATGCTACAAAAATCATCAAAAAATCGACTGTTTTATTGGCTTCTATGATAAATTGAGGCGTTCTAAATGTGCTTGTAAAATTTTAGAGCTGAAGTTTTGTTTTTTACTTGCCGCTTTTCGCAACTGGTTGGTCCAGCAATTTTACTGCAGTTTAAAATTATCTGTTAAATGCTTTATGTGACTTGTCATTGTCAGTTAAATACTTTACGTAACATCTTTTAATATCTGCTTCACCAAAATATTTTTAAAGTTCAAATTTTGATAGTCATATAATTCACTCATGCAGTTATAAAGGCCTTCAGCCTTAAGAAAAGTGCATATGTCTCTAATTATTTGTCAGCTCTCGCAAAATTTCAACTTTAAATTAAAGTGCAAATGATTTAACTGCAAATGGATATAAAAAATTGTTTTTATACCGAAATTAAGCATTTTTTTAAATATAAGTAAAAGGGAATCATTATGAATAATTACAATAATTTATGTCATATATCAAGAATTATTCAACAAAAATTACTTAGATTTATCATAAAATTTATGTTTTAGTTAAGATTTAAATGATGTGGATAATAATATTTTATTTTATTTTGGTCTATAAACATAATTAAAAATATGAAATCCAAATTTTATACACCTTTAAGCTATAAGGAATCATATTTTATGACATATTTTTGACATTTCAACTTTCAAATAAATAAATAAATGGTCTCTATCTTCTGCTATCAAATTTGGTCGACTTATGATGTTTTAAATAGAAATGTTTGGAACTTTCAACATTTGCATTCTTAGGCCAGTCAGTCTTGAGAAATCCTGGACATTGATTGGGGTATCATCTTTGGAATGGCCGATGAAGTGGTTTAAAATTACTCGTATTTATTGAATAGTGATCTTTAAATATTCATAAATCAGTCTGTTTTAGAGACTGAGTTGATTGAAGTTTATCTCTTTTTAATTAAAAGCTAAACATTCATCATTTATTGAAGCATTTATAGACTCATGTTGCATATTTTGTAGTTATTTACTTCATTTAAACCCTTTTCATAGAAGCAATTCACTCATTAAACCGCTGGATTGAATATATATATTATATATACTTCAAACCATGTCTGTCTTAAACAAAGTTGATTTATTTAATTAATAATATTGTAAATGTCGCAAAAAGTTTTCTTTACACTTTCCTTTTAGAAGAAACATACATGTTTGAAAAAGCTGGCTCGTTCTATTTTAACAATGTTTCCGTCTATGCCTGTGAGTCATTGTATTCAGAGATGAATCACATGAAAGACTCGTTTAGAAATCTGTTTGGCAGATGACTCCCATTCAGAGTGCATTCTGATGAAAGTAACATCTTACAATCCTAATACAAGTTATTTGTCGTCTAATCTGGAACAACAGAAGTCACACTCATGTCACTTTAGTTTGAATAACTTTATTTTTTTAATACTTTAATACTTTTTTGTAGTAAATAAACAGCTTTGAGTGTTTAGTTTTACCATCTTCCCAATAATTCCCATTCCAAAATTATTTGACAGCACATCTATGCCCCATTAGACATTTTATTAAAAAAAAATCGGCACGTGGATTCACAATGGTCTACCACCCTTGAACTAGTGTAACACCACAGACTTAAAGACAATTCACACATGGCTACAAGAGGGAAAGAGGGATTATCGACGCATACCTACAGTTTTCGTGCGGGAACCCATCGAATGTTTCAGCTGCAGGAATGTCGACGACCCAACCGCAACAACTCGAATTCGACATCTGATGTTCGATTGCAGGCTCACACTTTCCCCACAAATCTAAAAATAATTCCCATCAGACATTTCCCCACTTGTGAAAGAATTGAAAAGAAATGATTTAATTAATTCCCACGAAGTGCTATCCTTCCCGAAATCGATTTCGCGCTGTTTAGCCTGGCAGAGACAGATAAACGAAATAACGTCGAACGCGAAGATTCGGGGCCCCGAATATTATATGTGTACACGCTATTAATTCTAATGTCGTTAGCGGCCTGATGTATTATTCATTGGCCAGGAACCATCTTTTATGAAAATGGTTACTTGGCAGTTTATTTGAGAATTGCCAACCAATAAGAAAGCCGTGAAATGTTTGGGCGCTCACGACTGATTGAGAAATGTATTGTAACGATGAATTATTCATTCGCAAAGGTTCATAACTTGTTCGATGAATTTAATTCCCATCGGAAAACGACGTTGTAATTAGTACCCTCTCAAAAAGCGAGGCGAAATGGAGTGTCAAGACAGAGGTGAGAGTAAATTCAAGTGGCATTTTCATTACGAAATCGCAAGTGACATTTTATGTGACATTGAAAGTGACATTTTATGAGACCCCATCATTACGAAATCGCAAGTAAGATTTTATGTGGCATTTTATAAGACCTTAATCATTACGAAATAGCAAGTGACATTTTAATGTAGTATTAAAAGGGGCACTTTATGTGACATTGAAAGTGACATTTTATGTGACCTCATCATTACGAAATCGGAAGTGAAATTTTATTTGACATAACAAGTGACATTTTATGAAACCTTATCATCACTAAATAGCAAGTGACATTTTATGTGGCATTACAAGTAACATTTGATGAGAACTTATCATTACGAAATAGCAAGTGACATTTTATGTGACATTCCATGTGACATTTTATGTGGCATTATCATTACGAAATAGCAAGTGACATTTTATGTGGCATTATCATTACGAAATAGCAAGTAGCATTTTATGTGGCATTATCATTACGAAATAGCAAGTAGAAATCCTAACGTAAACTACAGTAAAAGCTCTTTATTAACGGGATATAGGTTCCATAAATAAGCCGCGAATACAGAAACCGTGAATACGGAATCGTCATTTATATGGGATTATAGGGGATACGTTCCCAGGTGACAAAATAAAAGAAAAACAAATGTATAAAAAAATCAATTTAATTGAAGTTTTTAAATCTTTTTGATTCATTATCTTAAGGCTTAGGCAATGGTTTGAAGAATTTTGTCATTTTCTCTTGCTTGGCAGTTTTTAAAAGCTCCTTCCATTCAGACGGATACGCAGCTGTCGCATTAGCCATTTGCCTCTTAAAAATAAGACTTCGTTCCATAGACGGATCAATGTTCATAAAGAAATCGCAAAGCTCGTTTTCCATTCTTAAACTGTCACTAAGATTTTTCAAATGAAAGGTCACGTTTCCAGTGCTTGTTGAAGCCTCCTCTTCAGTGGACTGGGAATTTAACATTTCCTCCAAATCGGTTTGATTCAAATCTTCATCTTGCGATTCAAGTAATTCCTGAATTTCACTTGATCTCTGTTCGAACCCATCTCGTCCTATTCCATTCGCGATTTCGGCTATGTTTGCAGTTTGCATTTAACAACATACTTTAGACAAAGTTGTAATGAGATCAATTTTACCTTTTTTATTAGTCCATTTGACGGCATTTACAAAGGATATTGGGTTGGATACCTATTGGATTCCTTTTATTATTATGTATGCACTTATTAGATTTGCGAATACAGAAATATTTAGCCGCGAGCATAGGAATGGGGTCGCATTTTTTAAATCCACGAATAGTGAAAATGCGAATGAAGGAAGAGCGAGTAAGGAGCTTTTACTGTATTTGTCATCCAATCTGGGACAACAGTAGTCACATTAATGTCACTTTCATTTGAATTGTACGGGTAATTAAAATATCTACCATCATACAGTGCATAATGTATTTTTTCATTGTGAATAAAGAGTTTTGAGTTATTAGCATTTAGTTGTATTATCTTCCCAATAATACCGAGCCAAAAGGATTTGAGGGTCCGTCTACATCCCATGGAACGATTCTTTAGAAAAAATGGTACTTTGATCCATAAATATCCGCCAGCCCTAAGCTTAAGCGTACGAATAACGTATTTTCCTAAGATTTTCATCCGGTATTAATTTTTAATTGACACGACACAGCTGTGAGACGCAATTGATAACCGCGAAGTTTAAAACAAATGCGCCACTTAAAAATGCTCAGGTGATTCGAAAGATCGCTTAAACTTTCTCGCCTTGGACGAGGTGTGGCCCAGCTAGATTAATCGAGCGCATTTCCGATGGGAGCCGCTTTTAGCATAGAACGAGGCTAGGGGGGGGGGAGTTTCCACTTTAGCATGAAGTTATTCGAGGAGGGGAAAATTTAAGGAACACACTGTTCTCATTCACTAACTTCCCCTTTGTCGTCTTTAAATTCCCGAGCGAATGGAATATAGCAGTTTAAATTCACTGTTTATAACCGATGATGACATTTAACGGACACTCCCACTATTTATGAGATTTAATTGTTTTTAGTTAATTATTTTATTTGTATCTTTTTATTCTTTGTATACTTGTTCGTATGTATCAATGAATCCCAACAGATAAGTATGTTTGCAATGTGAGAAGAGCGCTCTTGAGATATTTTTTTGTAACCAACCAGATGCAAGCAGGCACTTCGCTCTCTCTCCGTTAGTGGCAAAAAGTATCATTTCGTGCGCTCGTTGTTAGCGGTACTTTCTATATTTCATATATATTATGCATTTTCGTGTATATCTGTGATCGTCTTCCATGTATGTGTGTGTCTGTGGTGAAAATGAACAAGAAAAAGCAAAGAAGAATTTTTCCTTGGATTAAATACACACACCCTGCGCTGCATTACACTTGAGTTAATTACACTTAATTACTCTTGAATTACGCTTATAACGAAAACATTTACTCCTATAGAGTGCAAACTGTATTTTTTCGTAGTAAATAAAGTTTTGAGTTGTTAGTATTTACATTTATTATCTTCCCAATTGCATTTATAACTTGATTTCACTTATTACTCTTGACTTAAATACACTTATTACACTTGAATTTTGACTTAATTTTACTTATTACACTTGAATTCCACTTATAACGAAAATTCAACTTATAACAAAAAGTTTTAGGAAAAGACACATAACAAAATGTTTTATCACGTGCGCTCGTTGTTAGCTGCATTTTCTATTTTTCAAATATAATAAATATTTTTTAAAAAACGATTCGATTTTTACGTTGTTCGCTCTTTAGTTAGCGGCACTCTTCACTATTATATTCTGTGTTTCCTTACACATATTTGATCGTCGTCCATGTTTTGTATATTTAAGTGTGTGTGAAAATGAACAAGAAAAGGTGAAGAGGAATTTTTCCTTGGACTAAGGTGTTCGACTACGTTAAAAACACAGGTTTTCGTCCACATTGGCGAATTATTTTTTATTGTTATTTCCTGTTGTTCAGACTTTCGTCTTTCCAAAACGGTTCTTTTTTTCTAGAAAAAGGAAAGCCTAATATAGAATCCGATGTAAATTTGAGCAAAAACTATTTATCAGCTAAAATTTGTTTTTAACAATTTTCTCACAACTTTAATTTTCATAAAAATTCTCCACCGTTGACATGATATCTCAAAAATTAACATAGATATTTACAAAAAAATTTCAGCTTGGGTATTAAATGAAATGGTCAATGAAACGAACCAAAAGTTTTATTGTTCGTGAAACACTTTTTTATTTGTAGGTATATTTAGAAAAATTAAGCTGTGAATTTTTGAAAAAAATCCGTATGTACTATTTTATTTTTACCCATCACTTTTCGGCATTTGAAAATATTTCTTAGATTTTGGTTTATTTTATTCATCATTCTATTCTCTAACTTGTATACAAAGAGAAATAGGATTGCTGCATTACCATTTTGTGTAGAGTGTGAACCGTTCGGGTTCAATTTCCTTAAAATGTACTACACATTTTCCTATTTCTCAAGATGCATTAAATTTTCAAATAATTTTGTTGCATTCATAGTCTTTTATTTTATAATTGACAATACATCTAAAAACCATAAATAGTTTTAAAAAAATTCAATTTTTCAAAAGTTTTCCATCGAAAGTAGTCGGACACCTTAAATGCACTCATCCCCACCTTTGATTATTTATTAATAATCAAACTTCAAATAAGGTAATTAAGCACTGGATACAAAGTAATTTGCATTGTTCAAGTAATTAAAAATCTTGAAGGCCTTTTTATAGTTCTACCACTTCTTGTTGTTTTCACTAAGATGGCTTTCATCTTCTGTACACTTTATCTCAAGGGGATAAATCCAACGAACAGGACGTACAATCTCATCACTGGATGCTTTCAATCGCACGACTCTGACATTTTTCTTCAGCCACGTTCGGTTGTTAGCACAATTTAGCACGCTTTCAATAAAACCGTTTTATTAAGCTTCAAATTATATTTATGTGGTGTCAAGTGCATCACTTCCCGCCATTGAGTGACGCCTATGACCTCACTTCCCGCCACTATGTAGCCCTCTGGTGGAGAATAATCTGATCAAATTGCAGTGTATGCCTGGGCAAGGCATGATTACAACGTTCTAAAACAATCGAAGACATATGTGTAAAGACGAAATGACGACGTATTGTTA
Source organism: Argiope trifasciata (assembly GCA_026543055.1). Lineage (NCBI taxonomy): Eukaryota > Metazoa > Arthropoda > Arachnida > Araneae > Araneidae > Argiope > Argiope trifasciata. Next base: position 779,477 of record JAPMOQ010006034.1, read on the forward strand.
AAAGACGAAATTGTGTGTTAATAGACGAACTTGGTAAATTAGTCATCACCATTTGTTCATCATTAGTCTAACTTCATTGTCATCCATTAAACTTTAAAGTATCATCCTGATTTATTATTGCTTGGCCATCACAACACCCCATATATATATATATATTGCCAGATTTCAAAAGGTTTACAATGGGTCATCAGTTATACAAAATAGCGTTAATAAAATATGTTTATCGAAGATCGCTTGCTTTTAATTTTGATAATATTTTAACAGAAATAAAAATTGTGGCATTTATAAAATGTCTGTAAAGCAATCGTCTGCTAACAGATTATGGCATTTACCGAACAGTTTATATATAAATGTGTGCAATCTACTGTCGATCGATTAAACAATTCTTGAGGTGTATGTACACACTTGAAACTTCGAAAATCGTCCGAAATATCGAATATTTTTCATTGCTTCAAAATGCTTTCCTATCCTTTAGTTTTCTGACGAAAACTTCATTTAAGAGAATTTTAAGAGAACTCAGTCAGGATTTTTTTTTTTTTTGCGAAATTTCTAAGATATAAATAAACATTGTAAAATATCTTTTCTGAAAAATTAAAAGAGTCCATTCGAGAGGCCAAGACAATGTTGAAAAAAATTTAAATATTTTGCTAAAAAAAAAGAAATTGAGAAAGTGGCATTTTTATTGAAATAAAGGATTAATAATTTGTTATTGATATTTAAGATGTACGTAAGCACTTCGAAAATCGTTTAAAATATTGGATAGTTTAATTACTTCAAAATGTTCTCTGATCCTTTAGCTTTTAAATGATGCCAAGATGTTGTCAATATTAAAATTCTTGCTGTATCATGTTGGTTATTTTACGACAATGAATGAGAATACAAAGATTTCGTCCTTATGCATTTGCGCTTCTCACAATCTGATCTGCTGAACTGAGCATTTCTTAAACAACAGCTAAAGAGCTATTAAAGAGTTTAATTAAAATCTTTCTAAAAATCCAATATAAAAAGTAAATAAAAGTAAAACCGGTAACAGAAGTGTAAATGCAGCCTACATTCTGAATGATGATGCTGATTTGGTTATTAGTAGAAGTCTTATATCTAATGAAAATAAATAGATATAAGAAAAACAATACATGATACGAATTTTTAACTAAGGCTGAATGAAAAGAATATTTTTCTACAATGCATAATCCAGCATTTCGGCCTTATTAGATATGACACTGATGACACAATTTGTAGGTGATTGACAGCGGGGGACATTTTAAAAGATCCATAAATTAGCCGTATAAATTTATTATTAAATTGTATTGAATCATGGAGGAATCTAGTAAATCCATATTAATTCCGAATCGGAATGTTCAAATCCAGTTACTTTCGAAAATTTTCCTTCCCCAATTTTTTTCTATCAAAATTCTAATGATAAAATTGTTACAAAACAATCCATTAAGGCAATCCACTTTTGATTAGTGTGAGAAGAGCCACATTTATTTTTTTTATCCAGCTTTACATGGTTGTTTAAATGAATAAAGTGGTTGGCTTAGCAAGCACAATCAGTTTTAAAACACGCATGGATTATTTAAATGAAAGACAAGTCACAAAAGCAGTTTTGAAGAACAGTGAAAGAAAACTGTTCTTTGTGAACGGTTTGGAAATAACACCAGCAATTATTTTTTCAAATAAATAAAAAAAAAATTCTTACGAATTAAGATATCCGACTACGTTAAAAACCTGGTTATCGAACTAATTGTAAATGTTTTTATTTTTATTTCTTGTAGTTCAGACATTCGTTTTTCCAAAACAGTTTATCTTTTCTAGGACAAAGAAGGCCTGACCAATCATCCAGGGGAATTTTAAGCAAAACTCATTTTTCAGCTAACGTTTGTCTTCGATTTTTTCAAAACCTTAATTTTCATAAAAATTCTCTATTGTTAGCATGATATATCAAAAACTTACAAAGGCATTCACAAAAAAATTTCAGCGCGTGTCTTAAACAATATGGGAAATGAAATGAACCAAAAGTTTCAATGTTGGCGAAATATTTTTTCATTTTTAGGTGTTTTTATAAAAATTAAGTAGTGAATTTATGGTAAAAATGCATAGAAACGTTTATTTTTACAATAGCTAGTTTGCGTTTCAAATTTTTTCTTAGTTTTTGGTTCATTTCATTCATCATTATACTCTATAACTTGTGTGAAAAGAAAAATAGGACTGCTGCATTATCATTTTGTGTAGAGTGTGAACCGTTTTATTTAAATTTCATCCAAATTTACTACACATTTTATTCTTTCTCAAAATATACTATATTTTCAAATAACTTTATTGTATTTATAATGTTTTATAGTATAATTGTCAACCCGTGTAAAAACTATAATTAAAAAAAAAATTCAATTTTTCAAAAAAATGTTCTTTTAAACGTTATTCGGTTACTTGAATCCAACAAGCTGCGATGACAACAAGGACCTCTTTAAAAACTCAATTAAATCAGAGTGAGGCGTTCTATGACTTCAATGAACTACGTTTTCTTTCCCAGATTTGAAACTGTTAAATAGAAATGAATCGATCCCCTGGAAGACTAACGGGAGCACCATTCCTTCGACAACCACTCTGCACATCGGGTGCTCCCGGAAGGAGCGTAATCATCCGTCCAGGCGTCCGACCGTATCCTCATTTTATGAGCTTTTAAGCAAATGAGATTCAGTCGGCAGTTCAAAGTTGAAAGCAGCTCTCTCTAAATGGGCCCCATTTATTTTTATATCTTGATCGGAGGTTTCGGTAGACGAGTTAAAGTTTTTCGTAATCACCGGAGGGGATTTATTACTCTCGAAACACTTGTGGAGCGGACTAGGGGAGCAGTTTTGGGGGAGTTTAATGAAATGAAATTGATCAACATCCTTGAGGGAAGTGAAAAGCAAATATTAAGACTTCGTGTTCTGCAATTATGTCACACGTCGCTTAGAAGAATATGATTAAAAAGGCGACTTCATGTGTTGCAATTATATTACTCGTAGCTTAGAAGACTATGATTAAAAATTCGACTATGGATTTTAGATGTATTGTCAATTATAATACAAAATATTATAAATACAACAAAATTATTTGAACAAATATTTTGAGAGGTAAGAAAATGTGTAGTGAATGTTGATAAAATTGAACCAAACGGTTGTCACTCTACACAAAATGGTAATGCAGCAACCCTATTTTTCTGTGTATACAAGTTATGCAAAATAATGATGAAATAAATGAACCAAAACCTAAGAAACATTTTCAGATGCAAAAAAGATATGTATAAAAATATACGCATTTTTTCCATAAATTCACACCTTAATTTATTTAAAAACACTATAAATGAAAAAGTATTTCACCAACACTAAAGCTTTTGATTCATTTCATTGCCCATATCATTTAAAACAAACGCTGAAATGTTTATATAAGTTCCTGTATTAGTTTTTGATACTATGTTAACGGTGGTGTTTTTATGAACATGAAAGTTTTTGGAAGATTAAAGTTTAAGATATATTTCAGCTAAAAAATATGCTTTGTTCAAAATTCCCCTGGATGATAGGTGTCTGAACTTTCTTTTCCTAGAAAATACGAACTTGTTTTAGAAAGAGGACAGCCTGAACTACAAGAAATAACTAAAAAAACCGTCACCAATGTGGTCGATAATCAGTGTTTTTAATGGAGTCGGTTGCCTTAAGAATTTCTTTTTCTATTTCTTACCAACCTTTTGCTGATTTGTTGCTGGAATTTTCTCTTTTTGATATGCGATTAAGATTTGATTCTAAAGTTTTCTGAATAAATATAGCGAAGAATCATTTCATTCGCTGTCATTAAAGCAGATTCTTGAACTATTTCATTCTCTCTCAAACTTTTTGTTTTATTCCTTTTCATTCGTTCGCTAAAAGCCTTTTTTTGAAATAACGAACTGCTTTAATCATACCATCTACAGAATCGGTACTTCGTCGAGTATTACCTCCAAACACGAAGACACGAAACTGTGGACAACAATTTCTTGCTTGCAGAGATCTAGATCACCAGATTTTGGTCTGACTGTCATCAGCACCAAAGATTGTGCTCAAAGTGAGTCAATTTGTGAGTCGAAAATTTACATTATGCACTGTATAATAGTAGATGTTTTTATTATGCGTGCAATTCAAATGAAAGTCACATTAATGTGACTTCTGCTGATGCAGATTGGATGACAAATAGTTGACGTTAGGATTGCAAGATTAACTTACTCTTGTTATCATTCATTCTGCGTGTTACTCTTAGCAGAATGCATGCTGAATGGGAGTCATCTGCCATACGGTATCTAAGCGGGTCTTTAATATTCATCTCTGGAAATGACTGCGATTATTGGGAAGATAATAAAACTAAATGCTAACCACTCAAAACTTTTTCTCCGCTAAGAGAAAGATACATTTTGCACTGCACAATAGTAAATGTTTTATTTAAGCGTGTGATTTTAAATTAAAGTAACATGAGTGTGACTTCTATTGTTGCACATTGGATGACAAATAACTTGTATTAGAATTGTATTCATTGGGGATCGAAATTGTAATGCTTGCGTTTGAAGTCTCATAACTTAACCATTAAACAAAAGAAATCGCTAGTGTCTGTTACTGGCTTATAAAGATACCACTACAAGCTTCTATTAAGGTTGTAAGATGTTACTTTTGACAGAATGCATGCTCATTGGGAATCATCTGCCAAAGAGATTTCTAAGTGAGTCTTTAATGCTATCTCTGAATATAATGACTTCCAGATGTAGGTGGAAGAAAATGTGATTAAAATAGCATGAGCCAAATTCTTCAAAAAAGTTAATCTATAATAGTAGCATGTGTAAAGTAGTAAATATTTTAGTAATACGTATTATTCAAATTAAAGTAACATCAGTATGACTTATGTTATTGTAGATTGGACGACAAATAACTCATATTATTATTGTGAGATATTACTCTTGGCAGAATGCATGCTGAATGGGAGTCATCTGCCAAGCAGATTTCTAAGCGAGGCTTTAATATTCATCTCTGGAAATGACGGTGATTATTGGGAAGATAATAAAACTAACCACTCAAAACTCTTTATTCACTACAAGAAAAATACATTTTGTACTGCACAGTAGTAAATGTTTTAGTTATGCGTGTCATTCAAATGGAGGTAACATTAGTGTAACTTCCGTTGATGCGGATTAAAGGACAAATAACTTGTATTCATTGGGGATCGAACCTGTGATGTTTGGGTTAGTAGTCGCGTCACTTAGCCATTCGGCAAAAGCGACCGCTAGTGTCTGTTACTAGCTTATTAAGATACAATTACAAGCTTGTATTAGGGTTGTAAGATGTTACTTTCGGTAGAATGCGTGCTGAGATGGAATTATTTGCCAAATAGATTTCTAAGCAAGTCTTTAAGGTTATTCATCTTTGGAAATATAACTCCCAGGCATAGATGAAAATATGTTTGAAACAGAATGAGCCAACTCCTTGAAACAGTCAAATGTGTCTGGAATCGAATTCCGTGTTTTCGGAATTTCGTTGCTCGCATTTTTACTTATGTTGCTTGTCAATCTTTCTGTCTCAATCCATTCCAACTTTTTACTTCTTTCAATAAATTATTTAAATCATTCTAAACTTGACAGAAAATCTCTCTGTCGCACTACAAATTCTTCGACTTCCAACCATTTGAGTTGGGACGAATTCATCGTCCTCCATTCTTGGACCGTCATCTGCTAAACTGTCAACAGCACCAAAGATTTGCTCAAAATTAGTCAATCCTTGGTGGACTCGCTTTGAGCACTTTAGATCCGTCGTAAACAAACATATTCCCGCGTTTTTGGGGAATGAAATTCTATAAATGAAATCGAAAAAAATCTCAGAACGATGAGTTCTTTAAGGTATCCGACTACGTTATAAACTCTGCTTATCGACTACATTGGCGAATTTTTTAAAATTGTTATTTCTTGTTGCCAAGACTTTCCTCTTTTCAAAACAGTTTCTCTTTTTTAGGAAAAGGAAGGCCTGGCCTACTCTCCAGGGTCGCATGTTTTTACAGCCAAAATTAGTCTTTCACTTCAATTATCTCAAAACTTTAATGCTGACAAAAACTCTCTACAGTTAACATGATATCTTAAAAACTAATAGAGGCATTTGCATAAAAATGTCAACGTGAGTTTTAAATAAGATGGGCAATGAAATGAACCAAAAGTTTTATTGTTGGTCAAATACTTTTCCATTTAAAGGTGTTTTTAGAAAAATTAAGTTGTAAATTTATGAAAAAATACAATAATGTGTATATTTTTGCCCATAACTTTGTTGCATTTCTAGATTTTTCGCAGATTTTGGTTCGTTTCATTCATCATTATATTCTATAACTTGTGTACGAAGAAAAATAGAATTGCTGCATTACCATTTTGAGTAGAGTGTTAACCGTTTTGGTTCAGCTTTCTTTAAATTTGCAGCGGATTTTCCTATTTCTCAAAATATATTATATTTTTAAATAATTTATTTGTATTTTTAGTATTTTTTCTCTTAATTTATAATACATCTAAAAACGGGAGCTTTAAATAGTTTTTTAAAGATTCAATTTTTCATAAAAAATTACTTCGAACGTAGACGGATACCTTAAGAGAGGGGCTTTCATGTAACTTCGGCAATCTAACTAAGCTTAACTTAATTTGACACTTCCAGCATCTTATAAATGCTGGATGAAAATAGGTTTCGTGGTTTTTGTCATCCTACTTCAGTTCAAAATGACGAGGTCCGCTCCAAAATAGCACTAATGTTGCTTTAAAAGACAGGACGTTAGTATAACTACACTAAACTAAGCAATCAAAGACATTTATGGACCAAAGAGCCATTTTTTTTCTGAAGAAGTGCTTAATGAGTTATAGACATGCTATCCAATAATTTAAAATTGTGATTACACGGAAGATAATAAAAGTAAATACTAAGCATATAAACTACGAAAAATACATTTAACACTCTAACGAAGTAAATGTTTTAGTTATACAAATATTAGACTACGTTAAAAACACTGATATTCGACCACATTGGCGATTTTTTTAAAAAAGTGTTATTTCTTGTAATTCAGTCTTTTCTCTTTCCAAAACAGTTTGTTTTTTCTTAGACAAGGAAGATCTAACTTATTATCTAGAGGAATTTTAAGCAAAATTTATTTTTCAGCTAAAATTTGTCTTTAACATCAGTTTTAATTTTCATAAAAATTATCCACCATTAATAAGATATCTGAAAAGCTAATAGAGGTATTTACATAAAAATTTCAGAGTGTGTTTTAAATAATGGGGGCAATGAAATGATCCAAAATTTTTAATGTTGGTGAAATGCTTTTTCTGTTATAGGTGTTTTTAGAAAAATTACGTTGTGAATTAATGTAAAAAATGCATATATGCGCATATTTTTACCCGTCACTTATTTGCATCTCAAAATGTTTCTTAGATGTTGGTTCATTTCATTCATCATTAGATTCTATAACTTGTGTATTAAAAGAAAAATAGGATTGTTGCATTACCATTTTGTGTAGAATGTTAAAACTTTTGATTCAATTTCACCAAAATTTACGACAAATTTTCCTATATCTCAAAATATATTTTATTCTCAAATAATGTTTTTGTTTTTATAGTGTTTATAATTGATAATGCATCTAAACACCAAAAATAGTTTTAAAAAAATCAAATTACTCAAAATTTTTCCTTCAAACATAGTCGGTTACCTTAAACTTAAAGTAACACTAGTGTGACTTCCCTTATTGTAGATTAGACGACAAATGACTTGTATTAGGATTGTAAGATGTTCAGAATGCATGATGAATGGGTGTCATCTGCCAAACAGATTTCTAAGTGAGTCTTTAACGTTATTCATCTCTGCATATAATGACTCGCAGGCAAAAGTGGATGAAAATATGCTTAAAGCAGCATAAGCCAAATTCTTCAAACAGATATATGTGTCTGGAATCGATTTCTATATTTCCAGAATTTCGTTACATTTTTAATTATATTGCTTGCTAAACTTTTTGCTTCATTGCATTCCAGATTATTACTTGTTTCAATAAATTCTTGAATCCGTATTGAACTGTACGGGAAAACTATCAGATCCACTTCAATTTCCTACGAATTTAATTGGGACAAGCTAAGCCTATCAAATGAAATCACATGGAAACAGTTTGCAAATCATAAAATGCAAGTGATTGGTGGCACGTCTAAAATATAGTGTCTGGTGCTATTAGTTTGCCATCCCTGATTTAAGGGTTGATCAATTACTGAAAACGAAAAATTTGTTTAAATTCCATATTTGCAAAAATATCAAATATTGAAAAATGATGAAACTTGGAAAATGTAAAGGATTTCATCCATATAAATAAAAATGAATGTTTGTCTGTGTGTCTCTTGTGCCTTCCCAAACCGTTCATCCGATGGCGATGAAACTGGGTCAGCTTATTTCTCACACCTACGGGACGGTTATAAGGATAGTACAATTATCTAAACAATTTTTTAAAAATTGAATCTCAACCGCATCTATTTGCCAAGGATTCATCTAAAAATAACTCGCCGAGGAGACAATAGAGTCTGTAGAAATGTTAAATCCAAGAGAAAGGTTAATATTTTGTAGCTGTTGGTCTTAAATGCAATGTAAGTCGTTCTCAGAGGTAACAACTTTATGACAGATTTTGTGAGAGAGTTCTGGGGAGACCAACATTTTAAGTTTGATATTTTAATTAAATTTTAGCGTTCTTCGCAGTAACTACCAAAAATATTGCTGTATAAATAATTTTCCACCATCTTCTTTTTCAAAAATTACCTTTTCAACTATATTAACGGTTTTATGGTATAAATGTTTTCTATGTTTAATCCATTTCGAAAGAAAATATTTTAATCAAATTATCTAAAATTAAATTTGAGAATTCTCAAATACTAAACGAGTCAATAAATAGTTTCTTTCACTACCATTCTGAAAGAACACCAGGTTTTACAGTTCTAAGAGAATGCACACATCTAATATATAAAAAGGAATATTTATCAGTTCTTATTTTAAATACTGTCGTACCGTTCATCCTATTTCGATGAAACATTGCCAAATGATTGATGGATTGCCCTTAATGTTATTCTTTTCAACTGCAGCAAAGCGCCGGGTACCAGCTAGTAATGTATAATTTGATATAAGTGTGTAGTTAGAAAACTGCGATGTTTTAAAAACATTCAAGAAAAACCAGAATGAGGAAAAGAAAAAAAAAGCTGTAACATCAGTACCGACGTTCGCAGAGGGGGGTTGTCAGATGCAAAAAGAAAAATCCAGAGCGGGGAAAATAGACATCAAGGAGATGAAAAATTACTAACGTATATTTACTGAAAATCGCAGAAACAGGTAATAATGAGTTAAAACTAAAACTAATTAAAACTAAACTATGACTAATTAAAGCCAAACTAAAATTTAACTAAAACTAAACTAAAGCTAATTAAAATTAAACTAAAACTAAATTAAAACTAAACTAAAACTTAAATGAAACGAACTAAAACAAAAAAAAACTGAGTTTTGGCGACGAGAATGGACATGTGAATGCGAGGACTAGGAACAAGAAAATCGAGAAATAGCCTTCCAGGATGCAAATTTTTCATGTTTTAATGAAAAATAAAGGCAGCGAGTGAGTATTCATCAATGAGCATTGTAGGATTGATGGTGACTATACCTCATTCGCATGACAGAATTCACGAATGCAACTAAAATACGCTGCTGTTCCATTATGCTTTAAGGTATTTGACTACATTAAAAACACTGTCCGCCTACCACATTGGCGAATTATTCTTTCTTGTAGTTCAGACTTTCTTCCTTCCAAAACAGTTCCTCTTTTCTAGGAAAAGGAAAGCCAGACACCTATCATTCAGGGGAATTTTAGAGAAATAATATTTTTGCAGATAAAATTTAACTTCCATTTCCTCAAAACTTTCATTTCCCTCAAAACTCTTCACTGTTAACATAATATCTCAGAAACTGATTGAAGCATTTGCATAAACATTTCAGCATGTGTTTTAAATAATATGGGCAATGAAAGGAACCAAAAGTTTTAGTGTTGGTGAAACACTTTTTGCATTTATAGTTGTTTTTAGAGCACTATCGTTGTGAATTGATGAGAAAAAATGCATCTATACGTATATTTTTACCCGTCACTTCTTTGCATCTCAACATGTTTCTTAGATGTTGGTGCATTTCATTCATCATTGTCTTCTATAACTTAAGCAGTAAGAAAAATGAGATTGCTGCATTACTATTTTGTGTAGTGTTAACCTTTTTGGACAAATTTCATTACAATCGACTACAAATAACCTTGTTTCTCAAAATATACTATATTTCCAAGTAATTTTTTTGTATTTATAGTGTATATAATTGATAATACATCTAAAAAATCAGAAATAGTGTTTAAAAAATCCGAATTTAGGAAAATTTTCCTTCGAACGTAATCGGTACCTTAAATAAATTTTCAGCGTTCCCAGCAGTAAATCTGAAAAAAAAAAACGCGTTTGAAAAAAAAAAAAAGGACTGTTCTCGCTGAGGCGTCCAGGCAGAAAATACGGTTCAAATAAAAGACTCTGCTCAGATGTCAACATCAAAATTGGGCTGTACGTTCGCCGAGTTAGTGATGTCGGGATTTTTGAATGACCAATATTTGTATTGTGCGTGTTGAATAACCTTATCACGTGAAGCAGGCCCCATCTGAAAATGTGACTTCATCTTAAATCACGTAAAGTATTCTTCATCTGAGAATGTGGTTTCGTCTTAAATCACGTGAAGCAGGCTTCGTCTTAAATCACGTAAAGCAGGCTTCATCTGAGAATGCGGCCTCGTCTTAAAGTATGTGAAGCAGGCTTCATCTTAAATCACATAAAGCAGGTTTCATCTTAAATAACGTAAAGCAGGTTTCATCTGAGAAAATGAACACTTTTTTTCAAGCAAATGCATCTTCGTGTGGGACATCACGCCCCCAGAATGCGAATTTCATCCGATTTATGATTTTCATTGAAAAAAGTTTCCTGCGAACCCATGTTTTCTGGTACTTTGTCATCTCCTTAATGTTTGCTATCCCCCCTCTCTGAATTTATTTTAGAAACCGACAGAAGTCTCATGGATATTTTCTGATTCCAAATTTTAGTTTCTCTTGACTTTCTTTAAAACTTTCTTATTCTCACACTACAAGCTTGAATCAAATTGAGCAATATGCAATATTGCTCAGGAAATATTGCAAAATAGCAATATTTCCTTACATTTTCAAGCTTTTATTTTTTAAATGCTTATATTTTGGCAAATATAGGCATTAGATTACTCTTTCAATTTCAGTCATTTGCGTTCATTAAATCCACATGTTGCAAACATGAAAAAAAAAGTGCGAATTTCCAAACACCCTGTGTATATACACTGAAGTGACAAAAGTCATGGGATGACTGTTAATATCGTGTCGGTCCTCCTTTTGCCCGGCGAAGTGCAACAACTCGACGTGTCATGGAGTCCACAAGTCGTTGGAAGTCCTCTGCAGGAATATTGAGCCATGCTGTCTGTATAGAC
>JAPMOQ010006034.1:796043-858510 GCA_026543055.1 Argiope trifasciata
CAGCAGTATATATATATATATATATATATATATATATATATATATATATACACAGAGAGAGAGAGAGAGAGAAGCAGATAATACAGAATTGCAGCGTTTTAAAACTTTCATTTTCGATTTTTTTTAGCTGGTAAACCAAGTTTGGGAGCCGATTTTGAGATGAGAAAAACCCATTGCTTTTTTTAAATATCGACTTGGGTGTAATCTGATAGCCTCGTGATTATTTCAAACCGGTTTAAACAGGTCACTGACTTAAATAAATTAAGACAATTCGTAAAAATTCAGAGAGTATATAACTGGGAATCAAGTTGTAACTTTATTACACGATAAACAGAAAAATGTGATAACTTACTACATTGTTTTCTTATAACCTTATTTTAATTAGTTGAAAATATCCCTTAAACGACAATCTATTAAACAAACAATATTTTAACTTGTTTGGTTTATTTTTAAAAACATTACGTGAGTTAGGCAATAACAATGTGATTTGCAAGGAGAAAACTTCATTATCAGACAATAGATATTTCAAAAGCTATATTATGAAAGTCGACTCCAGAATTTAAAAAAAGGGATAAATAGCCAATTTGTTGCCTTCACATTTCGAGGCTCCAAAACCCTCAAGCGGAAACAATATCAGGCTCTCACATGATAAAAATAAACTGTTTTTCTTTAACTATTTCTTATATTATGTTCTAAGAATAGTAATTTTTTTTCCTTTGCGTTTTGACGCAACATTTTTAAGTTATTGATTCCTTCATAAAACCTATAAAGTGTATCTATAGATAAAGTTTAAATTATTTGCTCAAAAAGTTATAAAGACAGGTTGTTTTTATAGCTTACTCGGCATTAATGCAGGTCTTGTTAAATTTTATATATATATTTTTTTTTGATAAATTTTATAAAAAAGACACTTTTATCAGTCTATTAAACATAAGTTTTTTTTAATTTTAATTATTTTATACTTTTCAGGCAGACGCTTTATTATGTGATGGTATCTTAATAAGCCAATAGCAGCCACTGTACATGGGTGGTCACTTTTGTCTAGTGGTTATGTTACTCAGCTATGAACCCAAACGACTCTGATTTTTTAAGGGCACAATTCAATTACCACAGCTATTTCTTAAATGGATGAAGACTTTGGAAGATATCAAGGCTTTATATAATTTATGTCTAATCGATAATTAAATTTTGAAGTTAAGGAACCAGCTTCCTACCGCAGTATGCTATTTTATTAATAATGTCTAATACTAAAATCTATGGCATGAGGAAGGGAATGGAATTCCATCCTTGAAAGCATGAAATAAATCAAGTTAAATAAAAGTGTTAAGAAATATCAAATGCTTTCACGTTTCTTCTCGAGTAAGTACAGTATTTATAGTATCCGACTACGTTCGAAAAAAAACTTTTGAAAAATTGGATTTTTTAAAAATTCCTTAAGGTATCCGCCTACGTTTGAAGGAATATTTTTAAAAAATTGCATTTTTAAAAAACTATGGTTTTTAAATGTATTGTCAATTGTAAAACAAAATACTATAAATACCACAACATTTTCTGAAAACATAATATATTTTAAGAAATAGAAAAATTTATAATAAATTTTAAAAATAAATCAAAAATAATTACTGGGGATCAGGTATTCCGGTCTCTTTTTGTATATATAAGCGCGATTACTCAAAACAGACACTCAAATAGAAAAAAAAAAAAAACTCGAATAATTTTAAAAAAACCATTCAAAGTTGGAAATCAGAGATGAGAAGATCACATTACGTCATAAAAGATTCGGCAAACTCCGAGTGGAGGTCATTTAAAAAAAATCACATTTTCTCACATCTACCTCTAAAACATAAAAAATAAAAAAAATTAAGCGCGATTAAATTTTATGGCATACAGATAATAATAACAATAAAAAAACATCATTAATAAATTACCGAATGGAGTGAAAATGGGGATTATTTTAATCATCTTCATATAATTTTTTCTTTCTTTTTTTCTTTTTTTTTTTCTTTTTTTTTTTTTTTTTTTTTTTGAGATGGAAAAATGAAGTGCTTTTTTTCTCAAAACATTTTTTTTAAAAAAATGAGAGCATCTTATAAACGAAGTGGTTTAATCATTTTCTAGAAAACTGAGGAACCTTTAACGACCTTCATATTTTACTCTTCTCGTTGTGAGTTATTTCAGGGGAGTGGGAGGGGGCTCTACACGCTTTAATCATCTTTTTAACTAAGAAAAAAGACAAAGCACATTTTACCAGATACGAGAAGGGACTTTTTGGGTCCCTCCTTCCACCCTCTGCCTCTCTTTCAAAAATATAAATGTACTAGCTGTTACCCGCGAAGCTGTTAACGTGGAAATTTGGATGTATATGTGCGAAAAACTATCACACAATGACAACTAAAAAATAATAAACCTAATTTAAAAACGATACATTTAAAAGTATGAGCATATAAGAAAAATATGTAGCATAAATACAATTTAATAACAAAAATACACAACGAACGCAAAATGTAGTCACATTGTATACCCAAAATAAAACGAAACAGAGAATCAAGTGCGGTCAAATCCATTTTATTGGTGGATCGAGATGGAGATAGCTAAAACAATATTATACACATCATTTTTAAACTCTTCATTTCAGTGAAAACATATTTGTCAATAATCACGAGCGAACTTTCAACGCCAGTTGGCTTAACGCACATGTCTGACTTTCCTACGCGAGTTGGGGTAACGCAATGCAGATTAGACATTTTTTTACTCCCTTTATTACGTTTTTTTTTTTTTTTTTCATTTAAAAGTACTTCAAAATGTATACAAAAGATCGATTCCTTAACAACATTTGATTTTAAATGCATCAAATGCAAAGAAAATAAACAGAATCAATTGAAATAATCGATCGAATTACACAATATTGTACAGTATAGTTCGGCATTATACATTAATCAATATCTCACAATATTATGCAATATTAATAATACTTATCAGTATCATAAAATATTGTGCAGTATTTATGTGCCACTAGGGTTATATTTGTGAGGAAATTATTAAGACTTTCCTATGTTTGCAAACTAGAATGATTGCAGAATGAATAGCTTGGGAAATATTCACGTCTTTGCTTTAAAAGCTGTGCTATAACTCTTTCCCAGGTAGCATGTCCCATTGCACAATATTGTTCGACATTATTTTACATCAATCAATACTATACAATATTGCAAATATTAATCAATATCATGCAATATTGTACAATACTGGTGTGCGATTAGGGTTATATTTTTGAGTAAAACCCCCTTTAGTGGCCAGTGGTCAAGATCAAGAATCAATCGAAACATTGATCGGTTATATTTCATCATCCCAGAAATTAATCTTTCTGAACTTTTACATCGTCAATGCTCGAACCAAATAAATACGAGGCTATCACATGCCTCATCAAATCATAATGCTTTGTATATAAAGAAAGAAAATACTTCACAAATTGTTGGATGTTAAATTTCCATACAACCGCTCTTTTGTAACTTTGACATAATGAATCCTCTTCATTTGAAAAATGCAAATTTCCCGGCCCCCCTTGTGGAATTAAGTAACTATTCATTTTGTCACACAAGTGGAGCCAAAGGCGTTAATTACAACATTTTTTTCTTTCCGAAATGCAGAGAAAGTCTTTCTCATTCATTCATTCTTCTTTCTTTCTTTCCACCCCCTCTTTCAAACAAGCAGAACGGTTTGCTTTTTGAACTGCGAAGAAGAATGAAAAAGAAAGAAAGAAAGAAAAAGGTGTAGAAGCAAAAGGAAAAAAAGAAAAAGCTCAATTCAAACGCGATGAAAAAGTCAGGACGTCTGTAATTAATGGGAAGTTCTTGAAAGGGATGTAATTTAAGCTTTAAATTGCAATCATAAATAACGGGAAGGGCCCGGGATCTTGCTAATTACCTGCCGGGGCCCCTGCAGCTTTGTCACCTGGCGTTCGATGATCTATCCAACGAGGGGGGAGGGTAGAACGAGGGGTGAAGTGGGTACCAACAGCCTTAACCATTAAAAAATCGTGAAATTTTGATATTTTTACTCTCGCATTAAGAAGGCAGTGGACTTCGAAATAAACAAATATGGACAGAAACGAGAAATTTAATTTTATTTCTCGTTTTAACACCAAATTAAGATTGCTGTATTACAGTTTTGTGTAGAGTATTAACCGTTTTGGTTAAGTTTCATTGAAATTTACTACAAATTTTCCTATTTTTCAAAATGTATTAAAGTTCTAATTATTTTTTTTGCATTTATAATATTTTTTATTACAATTGAGAATACATCTAAAAACCATAGTTTCTAAGAAATCAGTTTTTCCAAAAAATTTCCTTACAACGTAGTAGGATATCTTATTATGTACGTATTCAACTGCAGTCATGCATTTACTCTATAAAATAAATATTTGAAAGATCAAGATGAAAAAAAAAAAAAAGGTTAATCTTAATGGCTTTTTTTGAAATGATATTGTAATGAAATATCCGACTTATGCTCGAAGAAAATTAAAAAAAAGAGATTTTTTAAAGAAATATTTAAAACTATGGTTTGTAGATATACTCTCAATTATAACACAAAATATTATAAATACAACAAAATTATTTTAAAATGTAACATATTTTGAGAAATAGGAAAATGTGTGGTCAATTTCAATGAAATTCAATCAAAACGGTTCACGCTCTACACAAAATGGTAAAACAGAAATTCTGTTTTTCTTTATACACAAGTTATAGAATATAATGATGAACGATATGATCCAACGTCTAAGAAAAATTTTCAGATGCGAAGAAGTATGGGGTAAAAGTGTGCGTGTACATACATTTTTTCCATCATTTCTCAACTTAATTTTTCTAAAAACACCTATAAATGAAAAAGTATTCCACCAACAACAAAACTTTTGGTTCATTTCATTGCCCATATTATTTAAATCACCCGTTGAAATTTTTATGTGAATATCTCTACTAGAATTGATAGATCATGTTAACGGTGGATAATTTTTATGAAAATGAAAGTTTTGAGAAAACTGAAGTGAAAACCACATTTTAGCTGAAAAATATATTTTGCTTAAAATTCTCTTGGATGATTGGTGAGGTCTTCCTTTTCTCTGACGACCCAGTGACCCTGACGAAGAGTGCCTTCAGTGCAGTGTTTGCTCACTTTGTGTCCTAACAAATTCCCTCTCCCATATCGTTGACTCTCCGACAGTACAAAGGCACTGGGAAATAAATACTTAATGACCGGACCTCCGCTACAGAAGCACTGGCGGGAACTGTGGTTGAATACACTGGTCACGTACTCTCTACCCTCCCGGTAGAGAGTACGTCCCGTCATCGATGGGAGGAGCTATATCCCTCATCTTTAATCGTGCCCATCGGGTTCGTAAGATCCAACCACCATGCCGAAAGCATCTCATTCTCATTTCGAGGTGCCCCCTGGGGGGTCTGAATAAACAAAGTAGAGAAAAAACAATATCTATTCTATACTAATGTTATAAATGTGAAAATTTGGATGTTTGGATGGATGGATGTTTGTTACGCCAGAACGGCTGAACGGAATGGGATTAAATTGAGCAAAAAGATAGATTAGAGTCAGGAATATAGCAGCGGCTGCTTTTCATTCCGGTTCATTGAATCGCTCATTTGTGTATTCATTGAAAACTAACTTTCACACCAAAAAGCTGAGTCCAAATCTTGACAAAGATGAGTGAGGCTCTGGTTTTTTTTTCCAAGCATAAATTAGGTTATCGTTAGCAGAATTACGACCGATTATATCAAATAGACAGGCATTTGCAAAGAAAAGAATATTTTCCTAACTGTGAAAGGTGTAAAGTGTGCGCATTCGTTAATGTCTCGAGCTTTTTGACGATGGCCATACTTTTTCTGCACTACGTATAGGAGAGAGTAAAAAGGTTGACAACAAAGGGAAAAAATCATCTTTGCTTTAAACTTTGTTTTCTCTTCTAGCGTCCTTTGTCTTGAGGCGATATATTATTTTTAACTGATTTTTTGGAGGTGTTATATTATTGTTTGATTTCACATCCAACCGAAAACGAAAAGTAAGACAAGTTCTCAATCCTTATCTATACTACTACTATAAATGTGAAAGTCTATGTAGATGTTTGTTACTCAATCACGCCAGAACGGCTGAACGAAATTGAATGAAATCTAGCACAGAGATAGATAACAGTCAAGAATACAACATAGGCTACTTCTTATTCCGGTTCATTGAGGGGCTTATGTTTACATGCATTTAAAACTAACTCTCCCGCAACCCCCATCTTTTGTGTACCCACCAAGTTGAAAGATCCAACCACCATATTGAAAGCTTGTTTGATTTGATTTGTTTGGGGTTTTTATGGCGCAATAGCCATGATGTTGATCACACTTCGCGAAACAATGGGTAAAATTATATGACTTTAAAAGAATTACTGAAAGGAAAATGAGTAGAAGATAAAAAGTAATCACGATTCAAATGAATGGACAATACGGACTTCAAAGAAATTGCAAGACTTCAATGGATTTTTAGCGTTTCATATCAGAAACGCGATGTTTCATGTCAGTTTAGGGTGAAAATGTACTGTGGGTGCCCCTCTCGGAGCGTTTTCGCGTCTTGTCTCCCAGAGTTGAAAGCTCCGAGAGACATTACACAAAAACGCTGCTGTTCACAGGGTAGTAAGGCTCAGTAGGTCCAGTTTACCATACTTGGGGCGTTTATCACCAAGTTGGCCAAGAAGGGGACTCAAAGTACAATTCAGCCCAATTTAGAGATGGAGAATAACAAAGTACTTTACCCATTAAAAAAATAAATATTTAATTAATCATTCTTAAAGCACTTTAAATACTTGATGAAATAATATGCCGTACACATCAATGTTTTAATAAAATCGAAGTTTCAACTGCAGCAAAATGAAATAGGAAAATAATTACATTTACATAGTTCAATCAGCCAGTTATTCTAAAAATAATAATAATTTTCTGCTGTTGCCAATGCCAAAAGTAAAATATTTTTGAGCTGCAAGAGCTCCTGTTGCCAACGCCACAAATTGCAACACTTTTTAAAAAAAATTGTAAGCGCAGTGCATTGAAATTCGGGCATTCTGACAAAATATGTTGTACAGACATTTGACAATGATGTCGCGAACACAGTTCACAGGTCCTTCGGTGGAGTTCAGCATATGCAACCCTCCGGTTCCGAAACCGAGGCCTTACCAACAGGCCAAAACGGCCCCTGGTAACAATTGGAGTAATTGTCAATCTGATAGTTACCGGAACTCTCTCATCTTCAATGACGAGGTAACCCCTCCTATCCGCAGAGATTTCACCCTAACAGTAAATGAAACTTCTAAACATCAGGAAACATAAACTTACAGATGAAGGTTAGCTTTCGATTTTAAAAATTTGTGTCATCGGATAGTAGTCAATTTTTGTCAAAATCGGAAAGTAGAAAGCCTCTGTGGTTATAAGCCAGTAACAGCCACTAAACACTAGCGATCACTTTTGTCGAAAGGTTAATTAACGTCACAGATTCGATCCTTGGTGCAATTTAACCTCCACATTGGCAGAATTCTAGTCAACAATATCACCACAACTATGAACCCAAACATCACAGGTTATCCTAGTTGCAATTCAACCTCTACTTTGGCAGAATTCCATCCAACGATATCCCCACAACTACGAACCCAATCGCCACACCTAGGAACCCAAACATCACAGGTTTTATCCTTGACGCAATTCAACCTCCACATTGGCACAATTCCAGATTTCAATGTCGCCACAACCTTGGAGCCCAAACATCACTGGTTATCCTTGCTGCAATTCAACCTCCACATTGGCAGAATTCCAGCTAACAATATCGCCACACCTAGGAACCCAAACATCACAGGTTCGATCCTTGACGGAATTCAACCTCCACATTGGCACAATTCCAGATATCAATGTCGCCACAACCTTCCAACCCAAACATCCCAGGTTATTCTTGTTGCAATTCAACTTCCACATTGGCAGAATTCCAGCCAACAATATCGCCACACCTAAGAACCCAAACACCACAGGTTATCCTTGCTGCAATTCAACCTCCACATTGGCAGAATTCCAGCCAACAATATCGCCACTCCTAGGAACCCAAATATCACAGACTCGATCATAGGCAATACAGGCAATGAAGAATGGAAACAATATCGCCAAAAGCCTCGTTTAGACTCAACCGCAGGGGCAGTCAAGTGCCGCGACATCTTTCCCTAGGAAAACCGCCCCTTAAAGGAGCTCGTAAACAGGGGTTTGGGGAAGAGGGGAGTAAATCCTTTATCTTTGTTTTCACGGCTGGAAAACTTCCAGTCTTCGAAGGCACGCTCCAGCGCCCGTTTAGAAAAGTTGGGAGTTTTAAACGATTTTACAAGGTTTGATAAGATACAGACATTTCGACTCGGCTGCATGGCGTATTGGGCTCCGAAAAAAGAATCCATCTGTTGAGTGGAGACAAGCCTTTTGTCACCCCAACCACCAGGAGGCTAGAGGAAGGGAGGTTCGAATGTCGGGCGATTTCTGCTGTTGTGAAGGTAATTGCTCAGAAGTGGAGCTTTTATGCGTCTGGCCTTTTCTGGTTTTGGTGAACAAATGTTCCGTACTCAAAAAGAGGTGGTCTTGGAATTTGGATGATTGGTACCTGTTTGAAAATATTTATAAATTATGTATGTGTCGATATTTTCCTTTTTTTTTTTCTTTTAAGGTATCGACCGCATTAACAAATGTTTTTTCTTGTAGTTCAGACTTTCCTCCATCCGAAATAGTTTATCTTTTCTATGAAAAGCAAGTATTCATATTGGATGAAAAAATTGTTTCGAAAAAAGTATATTTTTATAATTTGATTGATGCAGACCACATGGAGACTCATATTAGGCATCATTTCCAACTAGAATGGTGTCTCTGTACAAATTAGAATTGATGATATCGTATTTCAAAAAATAGGCTAATAGCTCACTAAATAATTAATTCATTAATAATTAGTGTTGGATGGGGCTTTTTCTCCCTGAAATGAGTTTAAACATATATTAACGATCCTACAGTGAAAAAAATTGGAATTTTAAAGTTAAAATATTAAAAAAAATCTTCTATCTTAAATCACATTTGCCACCTGATGCGAGAGAACAACACCGCTTCTCAACTTTCAAATAAGACGAAACCAAATCGCTGTGATACTGTGCTTAAGTGTTAATAATGCAAGAATCGTTCTGCTTTAAAATCTCATTTTTCATCGAGGTGAAGAAACATTGTTTCCCGCACAAAGGGGAAACAATTTTGGAAAACTCCTCTTCTTTATTTCTTCTCCCACCATAAATAATGCATAAACTGTAATTTTCCAGTTTCTGAATCCGAAAAAGTGGTGTAAAGAAGGATGGTTTAGAGCATTAAGAAGTAACAAGTAATATATTTTTTAAAAAAGCAAGGAGTAGCGTGTCTTGCCCCTGATCTGGGCTTCCCGGGTTCGAGTCCCGGTTCGGGCATGGCTGTTATCTTAAGTTCTATCTGTGATTAGTGTGAAAGTGCCTCTCTATAAAAAGGTGTTATACAAGTGAATGTGTGTGTCACCTTCATTTAAGCTAGAAGTCAGGCTTCTGCCCTCTGGATGATCAGGAGTCTTTACCCTCAGAAGCTACTGCATCCCCTTTCCGTGGAAACACGGACACGACATCATCATCATCAATATTTTAAAAAATTAGTTCAATTCCTACTTAGAATCAACAAAGACATTTTTATTTTAGTCACTTTTCTACATAAATAAAAATTGAATGTTTGTCTGTATGTCTCTCATGCCTTCCTGAACCTTTCATCAGATGGCGAGGATACTGGGTCAGCTTATTGCTTGTACTTACGGGAGGGTTATAGGGATAGTACAATTATCTAAAAATGTTATTTAAAAATTCAAATTTCAAACGCATTTGTTATTAAGGATTCATCTCCAAATAACAAGCCGAGGAGACAATAGATTCTGTAGAAATACTAAATCCAAGTGAAAGGTTCGTATTTTGAAGCTATAGTACTCAAATGTCATGCGAGCCACTCTGCCTCTCATGCGAGATTGTGCGAGAAAATTTTAGGGAGACCAATCCTGAAAGTTTCTTAAAAATTTCTTTAATTAAATGTTAGCATCTTTCTCAATAACTTCCAAAAATATTTTAGCACAAATAATTTTGTACTATCTTAATTTTCAAAAAAATTATCTTTTCAACTATAATAACGATTTTATGGTATAAATATATTTCTATGCTTAGTTAATTTTAAACGCTAATATTTTAAACCCATTTTCTAGCATTAAACTTGAGAATTTCGAACGAATATGAAACGAGTCCCGAGATCCAATCAATAGTTTCGTTCATTGCCATTCTGAAAGAACACCAAGTTTTACAATTCAAAAAGAATACACAAATCTATAGTATACAAATGAATATTTGTTTATTAGTATTTTATGTATTTTTTCTTCTTGCGTACAGCCGATCACCCCACCACCACTGAAGGTAGCAGTATCGACAGGATTTGTTATGTACTGTCTTACCGTTCATTCTACTTCGATAAAACATTGCCAAATTATTAATTCATTGCACTTAATATTATTTTTTTCTGTGGCGGCAATGCGCCGGATACCATCTCGTTATTAAATAAATAAATAAAAAAATTACTGATTTTCTTAAGAACTGAACTCGCATTCTTCACCTTCACATGAAAAATACTGAAATCCTTATATTTTACCGATTGAGTCGCTGCATGTCGATTTCAATTATCATTACAAACTCCTAAAATTCTATTTAAAGTACCAAAATGAATTAAATTTAATTAATGAATTAACACACGAAAAGAAAAAAAAACTATATTGACATCCAGTGTCATCCACTACAAGTAATCTTAGAGCTTGGCAACAAACTTGGCAATCATTTGGGGATTTGACTACGAAAATACAGCAATCTTTATATTTTATCGATTGAGCCTGTGGATTTCAACTATCATTACAAACTGTTAAAATCTATTTAAAGTATTCAAAATTAAACAAATTTTATTAATGAATTAATATTTTTAAAAAAGCAACTACTACATCCACCAAAAATTTAAAAAAAGTATTTGAAATCAAGCGGAGGAATAAGAAGTATATTAGTAACAATTGAAAATTTGAACACGATATATACATACACATATAGAGCGTGTGAACTAATAGCAAGAATTGAAAAATAAAACCTATCACTAACAATTCTAGGGAAATTTAAAAAACAAGCACTATTTTTTTTAAAAAAATTGTTTAATTCCTACTTTGGTCAAGGAAGAATTTTTTTTATTTTAGTCACTTTTTATTAATTAAATATATAAAAAATTATTAATTTTCTCAAGAATTGAGTTTGCATTCTTCACTTTCACTTGAAAAATACAGCTATCCATATATATATTACCGTTTTAGCTGCTAACTGTTGATTTCAATTTTCATTACGAATTCTTAAGACTCTACTTAAAAATGAATTAAACTGAATAAATTAATTAATATTTTTTAAAAAACCATTACTACATCTACTACGAGTAAAAACTACTACTACATCTACTACGAATTAAAAAAAAACACATTTGAACATGAGTGGATGAATAAAAAGTATTTTATTAAAGATTGAAAATTTGAACATGATACATAAATGTATGTAGGGACAATATAAATTGAAAAATGAAATCCATCACTAACAATTCTTAGGAAATTAAAAAAAATATTAAAAATAAATTAGTTAAACTCATTTTTAGGCCAAGAAAGAAATTTTTATTTTACTATATAATTAAAATTTTTATTTCTATTTACTTAGAATCTTTTAGAATTTTTATTTATTAATTAATTAATATATCCACTACATGTTTAAAAACTTATTTGAAGGTGAGTGGATCAATAAAAAGTATTTTATCAACGATTGAAAATTTGAACGCGATATGTACATATATAGAAAGAGAATATGAACTAATTGTAAGAATTGAAAAATAAAATCAATCACTAACAGCTCTTGGAAAATCTATTTGCGCAAGCAAAAAAAAATGATAACAAACAAACAAACAAACAAAAAATGCCAATTTCAAATATTTTTGACGCTAAAAATCCAACTAGAATTAGACGGTTCTTCAGAAGTCATCGCTAATTAATGGATTTTTACTGCTTTCCAGGAAAAGCGCCCTCTTTTTTTTTTGCTTTTAATTGCTTTATTTTTGCTTTGTGCGTGAGCCAAACCCCCTAATGGAGGCTTTCAAAGATCCCTTTTGATTATGAGGGGAACTTGTCAAGGCTGGAATTATTCGGCATTGGAAGGAAAATTCCTTTTTCCTCTTTTTTTTTTTTCAAGCTTCGGTCTTTAAATTCTTTAAGGGCAGTGGCGTCATCAATGTATCAGCTTCTGATACCAAATAATATCAGAAAAAAACAGAAAAAGGGGGAACTTATTTTGTTGTGACCATTACAGTGTTCATTAGAAATATTCGAAGAGGCTTCTTTTTGTATTTATCTGTCCGCATATTTTTAATGGAATATTTTAAGAAGCATCTGATTTAAGGTATTCGAATAAGTTCGAAGGAAATGCTTTGAAAAATTGGATTAAAAAAAACTATGGTTTTTAGATGTATGATACAAAATACTATATAAACCAAAAGATATTTAAAAATATTATATATTTTGAGAAATAGGAAAATGTATAGTAAATTCTAATGAAACTTAACAAAAATGGTTAACACTCTACACAAAATGGTAATGCAGCATTTTTTTTTTTTTTTTTGCACACAAATTATAGAATATAACGATGAATGAAATGAACTAAAAAATGTTGAGATGCAAAGACGTTATGTGTAAAAATATACATATATATACATTTTGTCCATAAATTTATTACATCTTAATTTTTCTAAATACACCTCTAAATGAAAAAGTATTTCGCCAGCAATAAAACTTTTGGTTCATTTCATTGCTCATATTATTTCAAACATATGCTGACATTCTGATGTAAATATTTCTGTTAGTTTTTGAGATATCATGTTAAAGGTGGAGGATTTTAAATTATTCTGAGAAAATCGAAGTTAAAAACATCTTATAGGGGAAAAATAGGTGAACCTAAATGATATTTAAGGCCTACCTTTTCCTAGAAAAGATAAACTGTTTTGGAAAGAGAAAAGTCTGAACTACAAGAAATAACAATCAAAAAAAATTCGCAAAAGTGGTCGATAACCAATATTTTTAAAGTAGTCGGATACCTTAAAATAATTTTATTTTTGCAATATTTTTTTAATTAGTCATCATATAATGATATTAATGAAGCTCTATAATTAAAAAAAATGGCTTTTGAATATAAAGTTGGACGAAAGGAGGAAACGAAATCTGAAATTTTCTTTTTTTCACCAAGCGTAGAAATACTTTTCTGCTATTTAAAAATTAACAGATGTCCTGGAAGTAATAATTTATGAAAGCAGAACGATACTAACTGTTAATAATTGACAATAATTCTTTTTTCGTAATTTAATGAAAAAAGAACCCCAAATAAGTATTCAAGAAATGTTAGTTTTTAATAGTAAGAAACGGTTCATATGAAAATTATAATGGTTGATTAACACTAGATTGCCTAAGGCCCTCATTTTGACTGCTTTTCAATTTCAGTTAGAAAAACAATCGTGTATATGATGACACAGCTTCTTAGCATTTTGTGGCTTTTTGTACAACATATAAAAGCGTTTATTAATCATTGTAGTTGCCCCCCTTTCATTTCAGGAATACTTATGTGTGTTATACCTGTACTGCCTAAAAGCAGTCATTTTGACTGCTTGGACAATTTTAAATAATCAAATGACTTTCCTTATTGAATGGAGTCAATTTCTGATATAAAGTCGGAGCCAATCTGATGATATGAAATCAGATCGGCTCCGATTTCATATATCAGTTTATATATTTTTTGATTACCGCTACTTGTCAATCAAATCTTTATGCCAGGCCTGCCATCGGAAAATGAGGACCCACAAACATCAAATACAACATATTCTAACAAACGGAAATTTTGTCCAGCACGACTTTGCCACAAAAACAAAACAAATAATACATGTGAAAAAAGTCAAAAGTATGTTTGCGGAAGATGTACACATAAAAAGATTTCAACTTACGTTGCTTAAAATGTGCAAATAATGAATAAATTATTTTTTGCCCCTAATGAAGTAATTTTTTTTATTGCTAATACTCATAACTTGCAAATAACAAATTTCTTTACACTTTCGTTATTCTTTCACAAGTTTGGACTTTCCTTTGGACTGCTTTGGGGAAATATAGGTATAACTGAGACTCCGTCTTTCTAGTGTTAATAAAATGAACGAAACATTTTTTTTTCCAGAATAATCAGAATTAATAAATTCTCGATGATTTATTAAATATTTTAGAAAGATATCTAAATAGAGACGAAATTTTCAAACGGATAGAAGAAAATGACATCCGTATTTTTATTTCATTCCACACTAGCATTAATCCGCACCATGTTACCCGTGGCACGATATTGAAATGGACAAATTACCTCTAAACTGAAATCAAGTTCATTCTGTCCCGCTGGTGTGGTGTGGAAGTTTGGAGATAGGGTGTGCCCACTCAGGTGCCGTCCTCGTCATCCGACCGCTTTTCATAATGACGAGGCCCATACCAAAATAGATTTAGTGTTGCTTCAAAACGGGACGTTATTTCAAATTGAACTAAAGCCATAACGCTTGGTGCTATAAGATCGTTCGTCTCTTCGATGACTCACTTGAGAGGGAGTATTCTGTTGGTATCTTAATAAGCCACTAATGACACATTCGACAATTTTGTCGAATGGTTATGTTATATCTGTTGCACTTTAAACCTGTCAGGCCAAACGTTCTCCCGCTGGTTCTGTGTGGAGAGGACGGTGCCAATTCAGGTGTCCTCCTCGTCATTTGACAGCGGTTTCTAAATGACGATGTCCGTCCAAAAAGTACCCTAGTGTTGCTTTATGAAGGGACGTTAATATAACTAAACTAAACGGATTCATTCTGTGTCTGTAATTCAATTGCAGTGCGATTTAAAGGTTACATTCTAATATTCCCTGACATCCACTAACCGAACGTTTCTTTCCTCTTCTCCGCACCATGCAGATATTATTCCCGAACAGAATATTAACAGTTTGCCTCTATAGTAGGCAACTCGTCTCCGTGTCTCAATTGCCACTTAAAATGGGTATCCATAACAACTGCTTCTCTGCAGGTTCGATAACCAGTACGCTACATTTTGTTTCAAGAATTGATCATATATCCTAGAATCTCTAAAAATAAAATTTATTACATTCTTCGATTATATTAGAATTTGTTTTGTATAAAATTTATTATATACTTTTAAAATATATTTTAAATTTGTGCATATATTACAGTATATATAGGGTTTTCTATTTTTGTCGTGACTACTTATGACTGTTTTGACCTCATATTTATATTGATCGAGATCCAATAGTTAAATTCTAAATCGTTAGGGATAGATATATAGTTCAGAATGAAAAAAAAAATGCCTTAAAAGACAGAAAAATTCCTGATGGGAAGGTTTTGAGTTAATAAATATATGTCTCAGAAAGTCACGAAATTTAATTTTTATACATCCCCTCTTTCTTATCATCATATTTAGTAAACTATTCGAAATACCGTAATACTTTAAACTAAAAAAAAATATATTTTTCTACGACTAAAAATTTATTAATTAGTGAGTTATAGGAATTCCATATGTTAGACTAATTTTTGCTGCTAAATCCACTATTTCTAGAAAGATTTTTAGAGATCGTTGATAAATTGAAAAGTTGCACCATTTATGCTACTTTTTTCAGAGTTCCTTCAAATACGTTTCTATGCGACCCGTATTTAGGTTAAGCAGCTATAACACGGCCAATTTTAATAGTTAAACGACGGATCTTTTAAATTTGTTATAGAGTATCGTCAGTTTATTACTAAATATGACTAATAAGAGCGGGGTATCACATAAAGATTTAAAATTTATGTATTTTTTAAATGCATTTATTGATTTAAACAGCATAAAATACAATCCTCTCTGTTAATTAAAGAATTTTTACTACTAGAACAACACGTCTATTTCAATTGGTTTAGAAATTAGCTATTCCCTGCAATTATATATATATATATATATATATATATACATATATCTCTATTTTTGTTTTCTTAATTTGAATTATTAATTTTGGTTGAATATTCTTATGTAGTTTTACTTTTTATATATATTTTTGTTCCATTTGAAGATGTTTTTTAATGTTTTGCTTTGTTTTTATCTTTTGCTGTTGAAATTGGTATGTCTCTTTTGCCGTAATTTTCGGGGGGGGGAGGGTCACGAGGTGTCAGTACTTTTGACCATTGTCCACCGATGCCTCACAGAAAAAATCCCTTTGAATCCTTGCCTGGAAGTAACCCTTGACGAAGTTTTCAGGCCGGATTATTTTTCTATTGGTTGTAGTTTTGATTCGGTTGTGTTCCTTTTTCCTATCTTATTTTGTTAATTACTTTTAGATCCATTTGTATTTTAGTTTTAGCTGCATTTGTGCTCACCAAATACAATAATTGATTTTAAAACCAAAACTTTTTTAATTCTTAAACTTGTTTGAATCAGTGATGATTTTTAGTTTCCGGTTTTGGTTTCGTTTCCGCGGTCAGTGCCGTTTCTTTTTCGTTTACATAATTCTATTAATTATAGTAATTTGGATTTGTTTCATTCATTGATTCTATTTCATTTACCTTTCATTTTGTGAACTTTTAGCGTTTCATTCCAAATTGAGTTTTAATTTCGATTTCGAGCTAGTTGGTTTCGTTTTAATTTTTGTTGACAAGAAATCGCTTTGGATTGTTTTAATAATTTTATGATTGTGTGCATATATTAGTGCAAAATCAGCTAGAACATTTGCTGTATTCGATAAAGACAGAATAAATGAATCTAAGCAGTATTTACTGCTAAATGCCAAAATTGCCAGAAAAAATTTAAACAATTAGAAAAGGAAAAAATTAGAATAAGAAGAGGAAGAAGGTATAACCTATAAATATGTTGAATTTTAAGTTTGTACATACATAACCATAATTTATTATTAAAACAAGCCGCTGTATACTTTAAATGCCTACTTCTCAAAAGTTATTTTTACTCATTTGTTGCTTACTTCGGATCAAATAACAAAAAATATAATTTTTACATGACTCTGAAATTTGGTGGTGTTTGTCTTTATACTATTTTCTAAGAAATGAAGTAAAAGAATTTAGAGCGATTGAATAGTTTTTAATTTACAGCCTGTTGTTTGAATAATACTGTCATAAATGTACTGAATATTTCATGATAAATCTTTAACAGGTGGTACAATTTTTATTTATAATTAGTGCCATACGATTAAACTTCATTCCCTAGAGAAAACTATTTAGTTTATTTCGGTATAGGTTTTGTTAGGATGAGAATGATACTTTTTGGTGTAGCCAATTTGAAGTTTTATAAGAATTTGCTTATATTTATGTTATTGAAGGCCAATTCTCAAACAGTGTTAAAGTGTATTTCAAATATGGACACTCCATTACTAATTTTGAATAGTCTTAAACCCAGAAATAGGGTCTACAGCATATTCTTCTAAAAAAGTGCTTGTTCGGATACCTTAAAAGCATGTATTTATTAATAATAGGAAAGTATAGAGTAACTTTCGAATTTATTTCTAATCCGGAAATTGAAATAAGAAGATACCATCCATTTATAATTCAAATCATATGTGGACATGGGAGATTTCCTGCCTGTTTCCAAAGATTTGGAAAGACGCAGGAAAATAAATGCCTTTGTGGAGAAAAGGGTAAGCCACTATTTAATGGAACGTATGGAGATCTCAGAGTGTAGGAAAAATCTGAAGATTGTAAATAATGATTTAAGTACAGCACTGATGGTATCGTGTCATCTCAAAACCCTGAAGGATAGGATGTCAGAGATAGATAGTTTCATTCCAACTGTTTGAGAGTGTGCAGATCTGGACGGCTATCAACTACCCCGAAAGGAATGCTAGTTTGACTGGTCGGTCAATGTAAGGTTGGACAACACGTATTCAGCAGTCGACCACATCAGAGGGGCACTATCTGGAAAATTTACCCAATTGGGGTCTAAAATAGTTGCTTTAAAATTTGACGAAAGTGACCAGCAGTTTTACAAGGAAATATTTAAAAGAATTGTTTGCGCGAAGATAACGAAAATGTTGGGCAAAAATTTATGTTATACGATTTTTTATAAGAGTCTTCTAAATTTTCAGCCACTACTATTAACTAATAAATGATTTTAACATGGTTATACGATTTTTTATAAGTGTCTTCTAAATTTTCAGCCATTACTATTAACTAATAAATGATTTTAACATGATTCAATCTATATAAATAAAAATGAATGTTTGTCTGTATGTCTCTCATTCCTTCCTGAATTGTTAAGCTGCATACAAGAACAAGAAGTAAGAAAGTATAGATCTCCATGCACTTCAATGTTTTGTTTCGCAAAGTTAAAAAATTAATTCCAAAAATAAATACAGCAAATAAGTATGTAATCATTTTATAGACACCGATACATTATTTTATCGCTCTCATTTCGTTTCTTCTTTTCTGTGTTTCACTTCAATCGATTGAGGAAAAAATACCGAAAATATAGTAAAATTTTCATCCATGTCCCAAAGAAAAGTTCGACAATGCCTATTTTGCAATAATTCATAAAATAAAAGCTTTTTATCCGCCTTTCCAGAGTGAGATTTCTTGTAAATATGTGAAAACAAAAAGGGGGGAAAGAACTAAAACTACTTCTGAAAAGCAGCGGAGAAAAAAAAAGTTCGTTGCGTTTGTAGTCCTGGAGGTAAATTGCAAAATATTTGGCTTGTAAAAGCGGAGGAAAATCCGTCGCTAATCGCTGTCGAGGCGATACTTGGCTAACGATAAAGATTCAAATTATGTTTGAAAAGAGCGGAGTTGCGTTGTTCTGCGACTGTGGGAAAGTGGCTTTATTTTTCGCTGACATGTAAATTTTTTTATGGCTCTCGGGGAAACTGCTCCGTTCTAATGGATGCTTTCAACATCTTTTCTGATTATAAAATGAAAATTGTCAGGTGGTTCGCGTTCGAGACGTCTCGGCCTTTTCACACCTTTGTCAATTTATTATCGAAACAGGGAGACAGTTTGGCGTCGGCTGACACCGACGAGGAATGAATTATCGGGAAGGAGGAACAGTTGGGAATGAAAAAAAAATGATAAGACGGGCAGAACTTGTCGTTTGTTGAAGGATCAAGAGAGTGATTAAATTTGTGCTAATGGTTTGGCTTTTTTTATAAAAAGAGAAAGAGAGAGCATATTTATGAATTTTACATTTTACACCACTCCACACCTCCATTTCAGGAGTTCATGTCGCCCCTTTTCGGGTTGGTATAGATGTAGGTGGACTTTAGTAAACAAAATACACAATAATGAATTTGAAAGATACAGACAAATGACAGAATGCATATTAATACAACGTAACAAGAAATAATAAATGCTAGAATTAAAAATATCTCGAGTACAATAAAATTGTAGGAATGAACGTTGTAATGTACAGCATGAATGCAAAAAAAAGAGATAAACATTAGTTACTTGAGGGGGGGGGTAGTGAAAAACAAATTTTGAATAAAGTGTGAACTGTATTAAATGGTGTCCTAAAAAATTAGAGTTACTCTAATGGAAGCAGCTCTCCCTGATCCCTTAGGAATCTAATCATGTTTATGATTCTACTTTTGGAAGATGGATTATTAAGGACTTTTTTGTATGAATTTTACAGATAACTTAACTGAAATGAGGTTTTAACTTAGACGACTCAAGCGCAAAATGTCTTTCAAAAAATGTGTCTGTGTCTTGGACATGTCCATCTAGATGTTCAAATGTAACTGATATTGCAATATCCGGGCTACAACAACACATTTTGAATCTATGGAAGCATCATCAATTCAGATTCACTACTTCGAATAACATTTCGAATCTATGGACACATCATCAATTCACATTTACTACTTCGAATAACAGTTTGAATCTATAGGCTCACCATCAATTCACATTTACTACTTCGAATAACATTTTGAATATATGGACATCAATCGATTCAAATTTATGAATAATATTTTGAATCTGTGGACACATAGTCAATTCATATTTACTATTTCGAATAACAGTTTGAATCTGTAGACACAACATAAATTAACATTTACTATTTAGAATAATATTATGAGTCCATGGATACATCACTAATTCCTATTAATTAATTCGAATAACATTTCGAGTCTATGGACACATCATCCATTCACATTCACTAAGAATAACACTTTGAATCTGCGGACACATCATCCATTCACAATTATTACTTAAAATCACATTCTGAATCTGTGGACACATCATCGATTCACATTTACTACTTCGAATCACATTCTGAATCTGCGGACACATCATCCATTCATAACTACTACTTCGAATCACATTCTGAATCTGTGGACACATCATCGATTTACATTTACTATTTCGAATCACATTCTGAATCTGTGGACACATCATCGATTCTATTTACTATTTCGAATACATTTTTTATCGATGCCTTATTTTCTGTTTTGTGCAATTTACGAACAATGGTTCTAAACACAGACAATCCCCGACTCATAATATCATTCTGACATTTCTTTAAGAAATTTATTCCGAAAATTTATTCTTCTATAGAGTAGCTTATGTTCACCAAGCCTTAAGAGGATCCAACAAAAATAATTTAAAACGTCAATAGTTTTGTCAAAAAATATCGAGCCAAGCGCGTATGCATGCATGCATGTTTTCGCACAAGGAAGAATACAAAATATTGTCTTAAAAATGATAAATAAAAATAAAAAAAAACTTGAATACCCAGTATTTATTTTTTAGAACTAAAAGTTGGCTAATAATATATTGTTTTGATTATTTATATAAAGTATGCAGCTATATTGATCAAATTGATTTCGTTATTAATCGATTGTTTCTATTATTTGCAAATAATGAAGTAACCATGTGAAAATTTAAATTCATAAAATGTGACAGATACAGTTGCTATGCATTTTTTGCGCTTCTTTTCTGCTTTTATGATATTTTGAAAATCGGGGAAAACAAAATTTAAAAGAACTTGTTTCTCACAACCTTCACTCTAAAGATTTAAAAAGTACAATCCTAAAAAGAAAGGGGCGGAAAAATCTTCATTTTAAAAGCAAATATTTCAGGCAGTTTTACAATTAACTGTATGAAACTTCTCGTTGAATACCTCATAATCACTTTACTATTGGTACCTCGTAAAGGCTAATTTTTGAATTCAAAAGACCGAAAAAACTTTAACTATACACACACACACACACACACACACACACACACACACACACACACACACACACACACACACACACACACGAGGGGTGAGTACTTTTTGACATTGTCCGATGCTCTCACAGAAAAAATCCCTTATTTTGAATTTTTGCTCAGCTTATTTTGTTCATTAATTTAGATTCATTTGTATCTTAGTTGTAGCTGCATTTGCGCTCACTAAATACAATGATTCATTTTTTAAATTTGAATTTTTGAATTTGTTTAAATCAGAAATAACTTTTAGTTTCGTTTCCTTAATTAGTGTCGTTTTTGTTTCGTTTACATAATTTTATTAATTATATTAATTTAGATTTGTTTCATTAATTGGTTCTATTTCCTTTACTTTTCATTTTGTAAACTTTTAGCGTTTTAATTCCGAATTAAATTTTAATTTCGATTTCGACCTAATTAGTTTCGTATTAAATTTTGTTGACTAGGAAAAGGGTTTTAATTATTTTAATGCTTTTATGGTTGTATGTGCACACACACACACACACCCACACACAATCACACACACACACACACACACACACACACACACATATATATCACTTCCCCCGAAGTAAGATATTAAAATTGTAGGCTCAGTTATTCGTGCTTAATTCGTTTTAAGTGTGCATATATAAAACACTCGCAACCTTCTGACTCCAATTTAGAAAGTTATGTGTTCATATCGCGTCCGGGTCACCAATGGGTTGTGAATTGTGGAGGCACGCCAATGTGGATATGGAATTCCGCCAATGATCGAACTCTTGACCTTATGATTTGAAGCTGCGTAACTATCCGCTATACAAAAGTGATCACCATTGTTTAGTGGCTGTTTCTGACTTATTAATACATCACTACAATATTCCCTTACCAGTGGAGTGAACCTGAGAGGTGAAAATTTTTACAGTGTCTAGCATTATGGCGAACGAAGAGACTGTTTCAGTAGAGCAACTCCTTATGTCGAGCGAGGAGCGTGTTCATATTCGGGTCAGCAATGTGAAGGGTGGTGTTGGTTCAATTGTGACAATGTGAAGATTGAATTCCGCTGAGGATCGACCTTAGGATTTGCAGTCGCCTAACATATCCGCTAGACAAAGATGATCACCAATTTTTAGTGGTTGTTATCATTACATAGGTTGAATGGAATGGAAATCGCTTATTTTTATTTTTTGCATGTTCCTGTATCATTATAAAAATATCTAAATAGTAGTTAATCACAATTGGAGCAATGATCAAATTTAGATTTCGTAATATCTTTAAAGTTTGTTCGACCTTTTAAATTCAAAAAACAGCGTCTCATTTAGCCAAGAAAATACAATGTAACAGCAGTAATTTAATGATTTAAAAAGCAGCCTCTTTCAGTTCCAATTTCCGAAATCTGAATTCAATCGCTGCCCCAACTGCGATTTAGCATTACTTAAATATTTTTAATAACTAAACCGGAACAGGCAAAAAGCATTTTTTTCAGTTTGCTTGAATTAATTGAAAAGGCTGCTTTTTGCCTGTTCTTATTTCATTATTAAAAAAATATCTAAATAGTGCTAAGCCGCAGTTGGAGCAGCGATCGTATTCAGATTTCGGAAATCGAAACTGAAAAAGGCACCTCCGCGTCACATTTACATCCTCCGAAGCGTCTATTTTCTAGCGCTCCCCTCTTTTTCCGGTTTTTCCCTTTTTTCGAGGCACCTCCACGCGTAACTGCCCAATTCCATTTCCACGTCAACAAAATATTCCGGGCTCCGTTTTACTCTCGCGTTTTGACAGGCTGTCAACAAGAGCGCTGCACCTTCTCTGCTCGGAGGGGGGGGAGGGGGGGTAAATATTCTGCCAAACCCCATCTCGGGAGGGCTTTCTTTCAACCGACTTTCGCCTGTTTTTCCTGTTTCGTATCTTGTTGGGGAGCTTCCTTATGGGGGGTAAGGGGGTTGAAGAAAAGCAAAAAGAGGAAATGGGAAAGCTCAGTTAAATAATAATAAAAAAAAGACTGTTAAAAGCCATTTATTTCTCATCCATATGAATGCTAAACTCTCCCAATCTGAGTGACTTTGTTGCATTTGATTTTGATATTCAGAGCTTTGGTTGATCAAATTCTTGTCACCGATGTAAGATAGGCCAGTTCTTCAAGGAATATTAAATAGGATTCAAGAAAGTTTCAAAAATTTAGAGCATTTCTTAGGAGCAATAAGATCAAGTAGCTCAACAACATTTCTTAAGAGCAAGAAGCTCAAAAAGTAGCTTAATGATCCCTAATCCTAATACCTAATGACAATCCCTAAAAAAGATAGTAAAACAGTGACAATTTAGGAAAGGATTGCAACACAAAGAATATAAGTGTCCACTTTTGTATTTACGAAGTGTATAAAGCTCTGCCGGTGTCCTGGCATAGGGGTAGCGTGTATTCCTCTTGATTTGGGCGTCCCTGGTTCAAGTCCCGGTTCGCGCATGGTTGTACTTCTTTGTTCTATCTGTGATTGTATGAATGTGCCCACATATAAAAAGGGGTTGTGCAAACGAATGGGAAGTCTGAAGTAGTCAAGTTGTATTCTGGGCCTTAGCTCGCACTGCTGAACAAAGAAGAGACGCCTATTTCTCCTTAAATCGCTGATAGATAACTGTCAGCGGGTTTGTAAAATGTCATGGGCATCAACAACACAGAAATCTCTTAATACCAAGGAGGCGGATAAAAAGGGAAACATCCATTTTAATCTTATAAATTATGTAGTATAACATCGGACTTTTTAATGCGTTTCGCAAACTACGCAGAATATAGCCGAAGACCTTGTTCATTAGATTTCAATAATCGAAGAAATAACGCGATTAGGTGGTTGATGAAAACTTGAAAATGGTTTGGTTTTAAGGGCAATAATGTAATCAATCACTGGAAATCAGAAGCAAAACTCTTTTTAAAAGAAATTGCCGGAATTTAGTGAATATTCGTCACGACTATTAAATTGGGACCATGAAAAAGAGGGCCTTGAAAATTTTAAATCCGTATAAAACTTGTTTTGTGAGACAGTGTTTTCTAAAGATATTACGGAAAAACGCCGAAATTCAATCAATTTGAGTTAATTAAAATACAAGTCTTTACTCAAAAACTTTCTACTGGAATCGTTTTTTTCCCCTTTTTCGAATCATATTTGACGCATACAGAATTTGGAGAAACAGCACAGCAAGTAAAAGGGAAAAGTTCCATTTGATTTGCTGTAATAAGATTTCATCACTTCTGGAATGCTTTATAGACATTCACAGGGGTGATCTACAACGCTCTTTGGGTTACTTGGAAGAATCCTTTCTTATAGTTTAGTGTTTTCAAATCCTAATATTCAGGCTGACTTATATTTTGATATATCTGACTTATCTGATATATCTGAGATGGGGTTTGATATATCTGACTTATATTTTTTATATTCTGACTTGTGGATGGATGAATGAGTCCGACAGACCCCTAAAAAGGGTTGTGATCGAGCAAAGTCGTCCTTTCACCTGAACGGTGCTCGTTCACAACGAAAGGCGCACACTTCTGCCTTCATTCGAAAAAGCTCCACTCATTCGGGTTTGGTACGACCACGTAGCATTAGACCCACCACCCACCACCACCACAAAATGTAAACATTTAAGAAGAATCGAAAAAAATCGAGTTTCCTTTGAAAGGTAGCAATAATCTTCAAAATAACTTTTGAAATCTATGGATCGTTTATGTTTCTTTTTCATTTTCTTATTCTTTCTGCTTGCAGATAGAAAATAAAGGTTATCCATCCAAAGAGCTGTAGAGTAAATTGAAGACTTTTTTCAAATCTGAATTTCACCGATTATTGGTCTTGAATTTAGAATTTCACGCTTCTCAACGCGGAATGTGCTTTTGAGAAATTACGGATTTTTATTTCGTTGAAAAGCTTCTTTTAATTTTGAAGTAACGCATCTTATTTATTTATTTAAATGTGATTTTCGATAAAGGAAAAATTATTCCCTAAGAAGTGTTTCCCATTTAAGTTTAATAAAATTCTTTTACTTTTCGCTCTTTGACTTCCGTCTTCTCTTTATGAATAAAATAAGTTTTTTCGAAGATACTTTTATTTAAATACATTTGTATAGCTCATCTAAAAATAAATTTCTAATAATTTGTAGTATGTAGAGTTTCGAAAAATCACGATTTCATCATTGGTGCAGGATTCATCTTTTATTTCTTTATTTCTTTTTAGTTAATTTTCTTTTCTCTATTTACTATTCTAAGTCCAGGTCAGATTGAAATTTCCAAATTAAAACAGTAGCTAAATGGGACTGTCATTTTTTTGACAAATGTCCAACGACTTTATTGGCAAACATCCGTGGACTTTATTGATTCATGTGATGACATTATTGACAAATGTCCATCGACTTTATTGATTAATGTGATGACTTTATTGATGAATGTTCATCGTCTTTATCGATTCATGTGATGAATTTATTAGCAAATGATCATCGACTTTATTGATTAATATGATGACTTTATTGACAAATATTCATCGACTTTATCAATTCATGTGATGACTGTATTGACATGGAATTTATCGATTCATGTGATGACTTTATTGATTACTGTGATAAATTTATTGATTCATGTGATGAATTTATTGACTAATGTGCATCGAAATAGAGCCAATACAAATAAATTCATGTTGTGATAACCTTAAATTCTTACTAGAAGAACACTGAATTTAAAACCATGGGTCATATTCTTATACTCGACTTCGACATTTTCAATATATCTATTTGTACCAAATAATCCTTAAAAAGTCTTATAGAAATGAACATATTATTATAGGTACACAATAAATATTATCAAAGTGAATTGCTACCCAATACATAAATGTTTAATCTGTTGCATTTCTTATAACTAATTTCCCACACTAGTTTACCTCCATTATGTACAAGTTGCAAATCAAGCCCATATTTCTGTAAACTCAGGTCAAATCCATTTTATTTATAGATGGAGATTAAGATAGCTACAACAGCATTATTCACATCATTTTTAAACTTTTCATTTCAATGAAAACACATTTGTCAAAAATCACACACAAACTTCCAACGGCAGTTTGCGTAACGCACATGTCTCATTTTCCTACTCTAGTTGGGCAACGCAATGCAGATTAGAAATTTTTTTATTTCCTTTATTTTGTTTTCTTTTAATTTTAAAGTACTTCAGAATGAATCCGAAAAATAAATTCACCGACAGCATTTGAATTTAAATACATCAAACACTAGAAAAATAAATAGAATCGTTTGAAATAATGGGTTGAAATTCTGCTAACAGTAACCTCATTTAAGTTGGGGGAAAAAACCCGTAGCCTTTCTCCTGTTTGGCGAGATTTGGCCTCAGCCTTTTGGCGAGCAAGTTAGTTTTTAATCTATATCTATACTTATAATAAAGCCCAATGTGTGTGTGTGTGTGTGCGTGTTGGCGCTCTACAGGTCAGACCGTTGGACCTACAGCTACCAAATTTGGTACATGTATACCTTGGAGGTTGGGAATGTGCACCTCGGAGCCCTTTTTTCGAATTTTTAATTAGAATTTGAATTAATTAAAATTTAAGCGAAATTCCGACGTTTTTCCGCTATAACTTCCGAAAATATTATTGCACAAACATGATTTTTCTATCCATTTAAAGATAAAAGAAATTTGCTTTCTAACGGTATCAGATTTTTTAATTTATAACGTAAGCTTCTATTTTTAACGAATTTTTAAAGAAATATTTTAACCACGTTTTGAGCACGTGACTGGATAAAATAAAAGAATGCCGGAAGTTCGAATAAAAAAAACTATCATCGCTAAATAAATCTAAGGAAATGATACTTTTAGCACGTGACTGGATAAAATAAAACAAACAAAAAATGTGATATTTTCGAAAAAAATAAATGCAACGCAAAGGTTTCTATAATCTTTTGCAATATCTAAATCATTTTATTCAACAAATCTTCTTTATTTATGGTAAACCTGATGGAATTTAGACAGGATATGCATTGAAATCCCGACTTAATGACATATATCTATAATCGTTTACAATATCTGTATCATTAATTCAATTATTTTTTTTTTTCTTTTGCGCTTTCTTTAAGAAAACATATTTAATATTTTGGCAGCATCACGGAAAAAAAAATTAATTTCAGGCCAATCAATGCCTGGAATTTCTTCAAGGCTAATGAATATGTGACTTAATTGAAAATTTTAGGACGCATTACTCATGGCGAACCAACTGGTCGCCAAAGGCGGCTAGTGAATAATAAATGAACCACTCTATGAACCGGAATCAAAAGTAGCCAGTGTTCTATTCCCGACTATAATCTATATTTGAGCTAAATTTCATTAATTTCCGTTCAGCCGTTCTGATGTGATTGAGTTACAAACATCCGTCCAAACCTTCGCATTTATAATACTAGTTATCATCCCCCGACTCTGTTCGCTTGCAAATTTTGATGTAAGAAAATTTATCAAATTATAGCAAATAAAAAAATTAACCTAACCTAAAAACGACGCATTTGAAAGCATATGCGAAAAATCTATAACATGGATCCAGTTAAATAACAAAAACACACAACTAAAGTAAAAACAATTTATTGACATTGTATACCCAAAATAAAACAGCAAATCAGCAGTCCGTATTTTTTAAAAATCAGGCTGAATCCATTTTATTTATTGATAGAGAGTGAGACATCTATAGCAGTATTAGACACATCATTTTTAAACTTTTCATTTAAATGAAAACACAGTTGTCATCACGCGCAAACACAGTTGATGTCACGACAATCACGAGCGAATTTTACAGGCGTCTGCATCCGAAGCTTGGATGTGTCAATCTTAACGTTTAATAGTTATTAAGCAATACGATTTGGACGGTTGTTTATGGACGCGAGACAAATGCTTATTTAAATGCTGTTTTTTTATTTAAAAAATGCATGTTACATAGTTTGCTCGTGTTATCCATTTCACGTTAGTAAGAACGAAGATAGAAACAGAAATGGTCAATGGCTACCCTTTTTTTTTTAAACTATATGAATTGCTTTCCAACCTTCTATGGTTGCTGAGCTTCAAGAGACGTCATATTAGCAGCCAATCAACGTTAGGCATGGATTCACTCCCAGCTTTTGAAACAGATGCTTCGAGAACTTTCAAAGCCAGTTGACGTAACGTTTATGTCTTCCTTTCCTACGCCAGCTGTGGTAATGTAATGTAGATGAGGAATATTTTATTTCCCATATTCTGTTTTCTTTTCATTTAAAAGTACTTCAGAATGAATCCGAAAGATCTTTTTATTAACAACTTTTGGTTTTAAATATATCAAACACTAAGAAAATAAACAGAATTGTTTGAAATAATCGGTCGAAATTTTGCTAAGCTTAACCTCTTATCTGTTGGAAAGAAAACTCGGAATCTCAGTCATCTTTAGTGGGATTTGGCCTCATCGTTTTGGTGCGAAAGTTAGTTTTTAAGGAAAAAAAGAACCACTCCATGAACCGACATAAGAAGTAGCCTATGTTGTAATCCTGACTGTAATCTATCTCTGTGCTAGATTTCATTCAATTCTGTTCAACCGTTCTGGCATGATTGAGTAACAAACATCTACACAAACTTTCACATTTATAGTAGTAGTATAGATAAGGATTGAGAACTTGTCTTACTTTTCGTTTTTGGTTTGATGTGAAATCAAATAATAATATAACACATCAAATAATCAGTTAAAAATAATGTATCGCTTCAAGCCAAAGGACGCTAGGAGAGAAAACAAAGTTTAAAGCAAAGATGATTTTTCCCCTTTGTTGTCAACCTTTTTACTCTCTCCGATACGCAGTGCAAAAAAAGTATGGCCATCATCAAAAAACTGGAGACATTAACGAATGTGCACATTTTACACCTTTCACAGTTAGGATTTTTTTTAGAAAATGCCTGTTTATTTAAAATAATCGGTCGAAATTCTGCTGACAATAACCTCATTTATGTTGGGTAAATAAACCCGGAACCTTACTCATCTTTGGTGGGATTTGGCCTCAGCTTTTTGGCTCGAAATTTAGTTTTCAATGAATAATAAATGAACCCTTCAATGAACCGGAATAAATAGTAGCCCATTCATTAATAACATTTGATTTTAAATACATCCAACACAAAGAAAATAAATAGAATAGTTTGAAATAATTGGTCTAAGCCTAATCTTCTAAGCCTAATCTCAACTATTTTGGGTAAATACAATCTGGAGCCTTACTTATCTTTGCCGGGATTTGGCCTCAGTTTTTTGGAGCTCAAGTTAGTTTTTAATTAATAAAAAATGAACCACTGAATGAACTGGATTAAATCTTAGCCTTCTTCTTTCTTCTTATATAAAGCCGACAACCCCTACGACCCCCGATAACTAGGCCCCTGCGGTGTTTCGTGACGTCACAACGAGCGGTGACACTTCATTTTCCCAACGTTGAGTCTCTGCGCGCCAGACAGGCAGATGGATTTATTTTGCAAAAAAACTAATAAGTGAAAAATATTATTGATAAATTTCAAGACAATTCTACAGAAAAATGGTTTTAGTTCAATTTGCAGCACGTCAAATCCTGGAAAGCAATATTTTACAAAATATTATTCCATTTATTCACACTTCAAAAAACATAAAACAAAACTTTGAAACATTAGTGGAACTTTCTTATTTAACTATATATTTATCACTACTACTTTACTAAATTAATCAAGTTTCCTTTCCTTTCCTATTTTAGAAGAGCTTTTCGTTTCATCATTCAAACATGCATTGACTTCAGAACAAATTTCCAATCTATACACATTTTCTGATTTCTGCTCTGAAATGCAATCGTCATCCATCTGCGTTCACTAAATATTATATCTACTGCGAAATATTTTTGAGTAGGACATTTCAAATATACTTCTTCACCTATGGTGCATACATTTTAAAATTATAATACGAAAATATAAAAATATATTTGTACAACTCCTGGAAAGCAATATTGTAATAAATTAAATATAAAATAAATAGCATTTCTTTTATAAAATCCAGTGTTTTACCTTTGGATACTGCTGTATTATCTCTATTTGCTTCAGCAAATCGTTCTAGGACATGATAATAATAAACAAATGTAGACTCAAATTTTTTCAAAAACTGTATATACATAGCTAAAACTAAATCCATTTTAGTTTCCCAAAAAGTATAGAAAAGCACATAAAAGTTGCAATATTCATTTTTTTTTGCAATATATACTGCTGGAAATGCTATCACAAACTAATAAATTTTAAAAATGTATGATGTGCAAGACATATAATTTGTTTGTGGATTTAGGGCATCTTTTCTAAATTGTAAAATTTAGTACTTTCCCATCGAGTTGCTATCTTTCCCTTACGGTTATCCTCTATAATTCCTAATATTTAAATGCAGTTCACTTAATCTTTTCAAAAGAGTTTTTGCTAGTCTTTCTGCAGTCAGATTGATTACTTTAATAAACCCTATAAACATCTAATTTATATTTAATCTTTTCTCTTCAATGTTTTCAAACCTAATAATTGTTGAAGTGCGTTTGTTCTTAATGAAAAAAAAATTCAAGATTATAATCCATAGGGATACTGCTGTAAGT
The DNA here is from genome assembly GCA_026543055.1 of Argiope trifasciata. NCBI lineage: Eukaryota > Metazoa > Arthropoda > Arachnida > Araneae > Araneidae > Argiope > Argiope trifasciata. The sequence goes on from JAPMOQ010006034.1 coordinate 827,060, forward strand.
GGATGATTTCATATATTTTAATTTTGCAAATAATTTCATTTCAATAACACAGGAATATTTTGTTCATTTGATCACAGTGCTAAATGATGCCCAATTCCAATTTTCGAATTTTTTTTAATTCAGTTTATATTATCTATTAGCACAACGTAGTATTTACTAAATTATTCGATTAAACAGACAAAAATTTTCAATATTAGGTGTTTCTATTATTTTCATGGTTTTCGCGAAATGAAAGGTTGTTACATGATAAATGTAGAATCATAAAAACAAGCAGTTCTTTGAAGCAGTAATTTAAGCCGTTCCATTTTTTATTCATATAAATTTATTTGTTTTTCATCTACAGTAAAATAAAAAAAAGTTTATTTAGTAATTTTTTCCAACCAATAAAGGAATTAAAGTGACAAATAAAACGTTAATGATTCTGAATTACAGTTGACAGTTCTCTCCAGCTATTATAGCCATCTATAAATTTTGAAACTGTCCTCTTTTTTCCTCCATATCTCACTTTTTATTTTCGAACAAAAATTGTGGAGTCTTCGTTTTCAAATAAATTAACCTGTTACAAAAAATTAACTAGTTTTCTCTATTTGTCTTTTTTTTTTTAAGTATAAGAAGTGGAAAAGTGGAAAATGATCTACCTTTAGCTCTCTTAGCAAAAATTTCTTTTTGTTGTGCAAGTCCGTTTTTAAATTATTCTAAACTTGTCAGTTATAATACTGAAACATAAATCTGGATCACTTAAATTTATTTGCTCATAATTGCCATTGCCCTTTTCGTCGTTATTTTCTGATTCGATCCTATTTATATAAACATACAGTTCTTCAATAAATTTCAGTTTCTACATTTTCATTACAAGCTTATGCAGTTTTTGTGGTGCCTTTTAATTCAGTTGGAGCTGCAATTGTGATTTCTGAAGTCGATGCAATATCATTACTGTAATTACTTCATAAATTAAAAAACATGTCTAGTTGAAATTTAGCTTTTAAACCTTTTCCTTTTCTGCTAACTTTTTTTAAGAGATAACTTTACTAAATTTGTCAAGTTTTCTTTTCTTTATAGTTTTAGAAGAGCTTTTCAAACTGTCATTTAATTTTTTACAATAATTATTCAATAACGAATTTACAGCTGACCAAATTATCATTCTATTAACATTTTCTGGTTTATGTCCTGAAATGCATTCGCCATAATCATGTATTTGTACCTCATTCACGAAACTATTGAAAATTATCTCTGCTGCTAAATATTTTTGATTGGAAAATTTCAAAAATTCTTCTTCATGTATGGTACATAGTTTCTGAATTATAATGTAAGAATATAAAATTACATTTACAATGCATTTCTTGGGGTATAAAAATTTACCTCGGCTTAAATTTTGAATTAAAGTAGTTGAGCAGTCCAGTTCTTTTTCATTTGTTAAAAATTTTTTGCAGATGCTGCATTTCAACTTTTTAAGAACTGTGTGGACACAGTAACCACCTAAATAAACTAAAACTGGTAAAACATCTTTTGATTTTTTAAAATCTTCTTCTGTAAGCAAAATGTTAAATACAGGTAATTTTTCAGAAATAGACTTTTCAAATTCTTCCCAATTTTCTCCAAATTCTTCCTGATAAATTTCGAGATTTCCATGTTTGTTTGATTTTAAACAAATTTTTAAAATACTAGGCATTCTCAATTTGTTTTCACCTTCAAATACCTGTCGGAGTGAAACATGATATTGTGCTACTGCCATTTGTCTATATAAACCAAATCGTGCCTCTAAATTGTCGGTATGAAATTTTCCAGTGAGAATGTACTTCATTCCTAATTGTCCTGACAATATTTAGTTACTTCTTTTAAAGCATATGTTATCATGTAAAGAGCAGAATATGTTTCTTTTGTTAGTGTGCCGGTATCACATTTCATATTTTTCCAATCTTCCAACCAGTTCAAAAATTCATCTAAAAATTTGTATCTTTTGTCAGTTTCAGATGCTGTCAGTGGTTTTTTATATTCATTATTTTCGCGAATTCCTGTAAATGGAGTTTTTACATTAACAATATCCCACCATCTATTTATTATTGTTATGTATTCTGCTGTTTCTTTGTAGTGTGGGAACGCATATTTCTCTCCCAAACTCATTAGACTTTCATGTGTAAATTTATTGAAAATTTTAAGTACTAATTTGAAATTTTGTTTTTCTAAATTATTGGGCTCCAATGCTTTTAATGATAAATTGTATGCATATTTAACGATGTTATCCTTTTCAGTTTCATATAATAATTTTAATGTTTTGAAAGATGCTGCATTGAAATCAACTTTACTGTCAGGCTTACTGCTGGAAGCTTGAATTATTTCATCATTAGAGTGAATAGCATTTTCATTAGCATCCAGAACACTTTTAGTGCAATCTTGTGAATTTTTTCCTGACATGGTTTCTTTAAAATTGGGCTTAAAACATACACATATCAACGTTCTTCTGATTGATCCAGTTATACAAATATTTTTCAATAAATGTACAGTATCGATCATGAAAAAAAGAGGTCGTTTTTTATTTACAGGATGTGGATAAACAATTGAATATGGACGTGAACATGAAGCGAACTGAGACATTGCTTTTTGATTAATCGAATTGTTGTCTGTTACCACACATATCACTTTAAAACCAATGTTTTCTAATCCAATGATAATTTTTTAATGAATGTATGTAGAACGTCTGCTGCTATTTTGTTTACAGGAAGAATGTGAACAACATCTTTATATGACGATGAAATACTACTTATCATGAAAGTCATAACACTTGAGGCGGCACTTTCTGATTTGTAACTTAAATCTGATATATTTCCCCCTTTGTAATCAAATTAGGGTTTGATGTGCATTTCATCTATTTGAAGAATCACGTTTTTATCTGAAGGTACTATGAATTGTAATTTCTGCTTAATGTATCTGAAAAAATGCAATTCATTCTGCTCTGACTGAGGGCAAGTGTTGATAGGTATGCATATATTTCTCAAAGTCACAGGATGTGGTAACAAAATATAACCGGACTTTCTGACAAATTTATATGCATGTGGTGCCATTGAATAAAATAATGAGCAGAATATCATCATTTCAGTAGAGTATTTACTATGCTCATTTTGAATAAGCAAGGCAGATTGCTCTTTCATAAATGTTATAACGTTGGTTAAAATTTCTTGGGTTATATTTAAATTATCCATGAAACCATGAATTTTGGAAATAATATCCGAATCCAGCAATGAGTTATTTTTCTTCATTTCTGGCAGATGCCCTAATATTTCATTTAAATTGTTAATGTTATGGATTTTTATTGGTAGGGAAGAAATATTTGGAATACTTGACAGGCTTGTTTTTCCAACAAAAGCTGAAACCTCTAATACATCATTTATTACAACAGACAATGCAATTTCAGGACCAGAACTTAATTCAATATTTACAAATAAAATTTTGTTTTCTTTATGAATGACATTCCAGAAATTTTTCAAATTTACTAATGAAATGCGCTGTTTTAATTCTTCCAAATTTTTAAATCCTCTTGTTTCATCGTATTTCTTTTTTTCTGTTATACTTTCCTGGAGAGCTTTCTCTATATATTGTTGCTCTAATTTCATCTTTTTTATTTCGGGATTTTCCCTTTGAAATGTTGAAGATGCCATGTAAGAGGCACAATTTGGCATCTGAGATGGAAGTGACTAATCTCGGATATTTAAGAGGGGCACTTAATAATTTTTCTGACTTCGAATCAAATAGACTAGTTTCTCTTTCAATATCATTTCTTTTAAAATGTAATTCACAGACCTACAGTAAATGAATTAATTGATAAATATTGATAAATTATTGATAATTGATAAATGAAATAATGAATAAATATTGACTTCTTTAAAGTTTAATTTAAATACAGTAACAAATATACAACATAAAACCATATATAATAATAAGTACGGATAATTTTTAATTTGTTCACTCTCAGGTATTTATCGCTGTTATATAAAAAAATTTAAACATGAAAAAGCTGTTATACATGCAATAGTAAACAAAGCATGAAAACATAATTGTGGAAAATATTCTAATTATTGTTGACAGTAATATTTCCTACATTGCAGCATTTTATGAAATAATTTTTTTATAATGCACTTGATTAAAGTCACGAATAATATATATTACTGAACTGTTAAGTTTCTAAAGCGAAAATAAATGACTTTTCATTTAGAAATATTTGACATTACTTTAAAACAATTAAATGAGCTTACCCTGCTATGCGGAGATGGATAAAATCCTTCACGATGTATGGCATTTAACCATTTCTTTTTGAGCTCTTCATTTTTAGGAAAGGCAAAAACACTTACTCTTGGGCCCTTCCTGTAATTTCCTTTACAGTTTGGAACACAACAGATCAGAGGCATTTCTGTTCCTGATATTTAGTAAATCCAAATGCAAATGATTTTTAGTATATCCAATTTTTCTTGCAAATTAGAAAAAGCGCTTCTTGTTTACGCAAACACAGAAGGACCACTGGCTAAAAAATGGCGTGGGTGGGGAAGAGTTCGTTTCTTATCAGTGAAACTTGAAGAGGGTGAAATTCTTCCCTCGGTCCCCAAAATTACTCCCACATCCTGTAACCTCTCGCAACGACGTCATCAATTTCTGTGACGTATGTATTCTGGCTTTGTTATCGGGGGTCGTGCAACCCCACCATCACTGAACTTAGAAGTATCGACAGGATTTAAATAAATAGTAACCTATGTTCTATTCCTGACCCTAATCTATCTCTGTGCTAGATTTCATTCGATTTTGTTCAGTCGTTCTGGGGTGATCGAGTAACCAAAATCCATCCAAACTTTCACATTTATAATATTAGTATAGATAGGTAAAATGCTTCGGATACAGTGTGTCCTCCTCGTTCTGGTTCGAAAGTCTTTTTAATGAATAAAAAGAACCATTCAATGACCGGAATAGAAAGTAGCCCATGTTCTATCCCTGACTGTAATCTATCAGTAGTATTACCGTGCTAACATCTGGATACCCTGTCGACATGCTAATATCTGGATACCCTCTCAGCTTGTTAGTAAGTGGATGTAGGGAATTGTGTGTTAACGTTCTTGATAGTTAAAAGAGCTTGTAGAGAAATTTTGATGTTATGCAATGCATATTAGAGAATTAACACGTTAAATCATTTGGAATAACATCGACTCTACGAAACACAACTTTATTAACAGAAACCAAAGCAAACACTAATTTTTTAAGCAATTTCCGATTGCCAACTCGGAAAAAACATATAAGTAAAAATATTTAGATACATCATAAAAAATGCGGAAATACATAAAAAATGCGGAGCGAGGATAATCTTTTTAAAATAACAATAATAAATCTTGCATTTCCGCTGATGCAAGTGATACAAAAAAATAATACTTCAGCGATCAGAATTTCGGCACCACATCACTCCCCTGCGAGTGAGGTACCGAACGATAAAAAGTCTTTACAGGTAACGAGCAGGGCGTCGAACAACACGTCCAGTTCTGGTTGAATACTGAAAAGGATTCTGTACAAATCTAACTTTCTTGATGACTTTTGAAGCATTTTGGTTTGGTAGCCGAAGGCATGAGCGCTGATCAGATTTGGATTTAAATCCCCTTGAAGGAATTTCTTGCAGATGTTCGGTTGGGATTGTCTTTGTTTGAAAGTCCCTGTTGGCCTGACAATTTGCTGTGCCTTTATCATCAGAGTTATCCAAAAAGCAGGGTTTAACTCTGTCGATTGACACATTGACTTTTTTATCCTTCATTATGATGGTGAAATTTTTGTCGGTTCTATTTAGTACCTCATGTGGTCCTTGGTAAGGTGGTTGAAGACTTTGACGAATGCTGTCGGTTCTTACGAATACATGTGAGCAAGTTGTCAAGTCTCGAAAAATGAATGGCTTTTGCTTTGAATGGTTTGTAAAAGGGACAGGGCTTAGTTTATTTAAGTGTTCTTCTAGCGTTTTGACAAACTCAGACTGAGGTTCATAGTTTGTGTTTTCAAAGAAGTCACAAGGCAGTCTGATGTTTTCCCCATAAAGTAGTTCAGCTGGCGTAGAGTTGAAATCCGAATGCCAAGTTGTGCGTAGTCCTAGGAGAATGATCGGGAGTGATCGTGTCCACCTTGGACTTGCATGACACATTATGGCAGATTTGAGTGTTCGGTGCCAGCTTTCGATGCAGCCGTTGGCTTGTGGATGGTACGCTGTTGTTCGATTCCTCTTAAATCCAATGATCTTTGATAATTCAAGGAATAGCTGGGATTCGAACTGCGCTCCTTGATCGGTTGTAATGATCATAGAAGATCCAAAGCGTGAAATCCAATTCTTAACGATTGTATCAGCAACTGTATCGGCTGTGATGTCCGAAATCGGAATAGCCTCTGTCCAACGGGAGTATCTATCAATGATAGTTAAGCAGTAACGAAAACCTTCTGAAGATGGTAATGGGCCAATGATATCCAAGTTTATTTCGCTGAATCGTTGGCGGACGGTTTTATATTGTTGATATGGACTGTGGACATGTCTAGAAATTTTCGATTTTTGGCATTGTAGACAGCATCTAGTCCAATATCTGACGTCTTTTTTGATTGACGGCCAAACAGACCTGGATGTCAGAAGTTTGACTGTAGATTTGATTCCCGGATGTGAGGAACTATGAACACTGTGAAATACTGATTTTCTGAAATCTGGTGGTATATATGGTCGTGGAGAATTTTGAGAAGTATCACAGTAAATAAAAGATTTTGTTCCGACAACTGGTAACTTTTGCATCTTCAAGGAAGAATTTGGAGATGAAAGAATTTCTTTCAATTCCGTATCTGTCTCTTGAGATTTGGATATGGCTTCATAATCAATTTGAGTAGGAATATGAATTTCATCCCTTCTTGACAAGGCATCAGCTATTATATTGTTTTTACCAGAAATATGTTGGATATCTGTAGTAAATTGTCCGATATATTCAAAGTGCCTTTGTTGTCGAGGTGATGCTTTTTCTAATTTTTGGCGAAATGCAAAAGTGAGCGGCTTGTGGTCCATGAAAAGTGTAAATTCACGACCTTCCAATAAATAACGGAAATGTTTTATTGAAGAGTATGCTGCCAAGAGTTCTCTGTCATATGTAGAGTAATTTTGTTGAGCTGGATTTAGGCGAACGGAAAAGAATCCTAATGGTTGCCACTGTCCATTAACATATTGCTGAACGACAGATCCTAAAGCTTTATCTGAGGCATCTACCATCAGGCAAAATTTAGCTGTTGGTGAAGGGTGTGCCAGAATAGTTGCTGTACGCAGTTGCTCTTTGCATTGCTCAAAGGCTTGTATTGATTTATCGGTCCAATTGATGATTCGATTATCATTCTTTTTGCTACTTTTTATGTAATCGTACAAGCTCGCTTGATGTTGAGCTGTTTGAGGAATAAATCTTCTATAAAAATTAATAATTCCCAAAAATCTTCTTAATTGTTTAACTGTTTCAGGGAGCTTAAAATCTTCGATAACTTTTACTCTTTCTTTTGTGGGTTCGATACCATTTACAGAAATTTGATTACCTAAAAAATTTACTTAGTTTTGGGAGAATTTACATTTTGAAACTTTTAGTATCAGACCAGCATCTTGAAGACGTTGAAAAACTTGCCTAAGATGATTAAGGTGCTGAGCTTCATCCTTCGATGCGATAAGAATATCATCAATATAGCTAAAGCAAAAATCCAAGCCTCGTAACACAGAATGGAGAAATCGTTGAAAAGTTTGAGCTGCATTGCGCAAACCGAAAGTCATTCTTGTGAATTCAAATAAACCGAAAGGGGTACAAATGGCTATTTTTTCTATATCAGATGATTCATTGGGATCTGATGGTAAGCTCTTTCTATGTCAAGGGTGGAAAAATATTTACATCCATATAAATTTTGCGTAAAATCATGTAAATGGGGAATGGGATATCTGTCAGGTTGGGTAGCAGCATTCAGAGCTCTGTAGTCCCCGCAAGGTCTCCAACCACCTGCTTTCTTTGGTACTAGATGTAACGGACTTAACCAAGGACTGCTTGAAGGTCTGCAAATTCCCTGCTCCAACATATATGAGAATTCCTCTTTTGCTATCTTGAGCTTGTCAGGTGCTAGGCGACGAACTTTTGATGTGACAGGAGGGCCTCTTGTAATGATAGAATGCGTAACATGATGTTTTGTTTCGCTCTTCTTTAATTTAAAATTTTCTGATGTGATATTGTTGAATTCTTTCAAAAGCATGCGAATGTTGGGATCCAGGCTACTACAATCGAGTGGCGTTAAAAACGAGGATGGACCTCTCATTACTTTAGCTGGTGCGTAAAGCGAAGTTAGGGGATCAATCAACCTCTTTCGCTTTAAGTCAACTAGAAGACTATAGTTCTGTAAAAAATCAGCGCCAATGATAGATTTTGGAACATCGGCGACTATGAACTGCCAGTCGAATTTTCTTCGTAAACCAAGATCGAGTTTAACTAATTGTGTTCCATAAGTGTTAATTGGCTTTGAATTAGCTGCAAATAGTTTTAATTCTGAAGGAATCCGATTACTTAATTTGGATAAAGGTATCACTGATACATCAGCTCCTGTATCAATCAAATAACTTTTATGGCTCGAATTATCAAATATAAAGGGGCGACAATTTAAACGGCCATGGTCGTTGGCCTTCTCAAGCAACCGGCCATTTAGTTTTCCCAGACTGATGGCGAGTTAGGAATCCTATATTCGCAAGGGGAGATGCACTTTTTAGCATTTACACCAAATTTAAAATGGCACCAGCAGAATTTATGATGAGTTGAAATAGATCTGGATCTGTTGTTTCGCCCTCTGAAGTTTCTGGACTTGCTGCGTGACCGTTGATGATGTGCAAATTCTTCGAATTTTTTTGTGAGTGATGCAATGCTGGTTTCTAACGTTTCAATTTTTTTGCTTTCAATGGCTGATGAATTGGTATTATTGGATTGTGCAATCGAAAATGATTCTGAAGAATTGTAGACATTAATTATTTTATCTGCCATTTCCGCGATATTGTCCAGTGGATCTTTACTAATAGACAATATGGCTTGTACTTGTTGAGGCAAACGCTGAAGCCAAAGTGATTTTAAAACTTCTTCCGAGATAGAATTGCCAGCCAAACCTTTCATATGCCGCAATAAGTCAGATGGGCGTTTGTCACCGAGATCAATTTCAGTAAGTAGTTTTTTCAGTCAAGATTCTTCTGTGTCGGTTAATCCGGTTAGAAGAGCATTTTTTAAAGTATCGTATTTATTCTCACTTGGCGGATGCGATAAAACATCTACAACGAACTCTAACACATTTTCGTCGAGCGCTGCTACGACGGTGTTAAATTTAGTAATATCTTGAGAAATGTTGCTATTGGAAAATTGGGCTTCAAGTTGTATAAACCAAAGTTTTGGTCTATTTTTCCAAAAAAACTGGCGGTTTAACAGCGATTCGGCTCAACTCAGAGTCCATATTTGAGTTATTATCAACCATAATGAAAAGATTACGCAATACCGGTATTAAAAAGAATTTAACGTATCTCGTTATTTACGGCGATGAAAATAGCTTTTCTACGCTCGGAATTGAAGTCCAAGGTCAACAATGTAGAGATATTTTGATGTTATGCAATGCATATTAGAGAATTAACACGTTAAATCATTCGGAATAACATCGACTCTACGAAACACAACTTTATTAACAGAAACCAAAGTAAACCCTAATTTTTTAAGCAATTTCGATTGCCAACTCGGAAAAAACATATAAGTAAAAATATTTAGATACATCATAAAAAATGCGGAAATACAGTGAGTCAGCGAGGATAATCTTTTTAAAATAACAATAATAAATCTTGCATTTCCGCTGATGCAAGTGATACAAAAAATAATACTTCAGCGATCAGAATTTCGGCACCACAAGCTAAACTAACTTCATTCGAAGGAGGTTCGATAGTCTAGAAGCTAACGAACGAGTGAAACATTTCTAGACTATCGAATCTTTTTGGATGCTGGGGATACGAGTTCGAATCTAGTTCGTAAAAATATAAACGTTGGTGTAGGGAGGAGGGGAGGTTTGCTCTTATAAAAGTAAGCGCTTCGCTTCTCTTCGATTAAAATGGAAGAAATTGATCGATTCTACGGAACGGACTTAGAGCGCCTTGCTGCGATCGCCCCAATCAACGAAGAACTGTTTTTAGAAATATCTCAATCTTTATTCTGCGATGAAATGACTATAATAAAACTTGGATTTCTACTCTCATTCTCGCAGTGGCTTATAAATAGAGATCCGAGCAGGAAAACCTTCATTCACGAGCAAGTCTTTAATGTATTATGTGAGAAATTCTCTTTATGAAGATGTCTAATTACAAAAAATACAAATCTTTGCAAGTAGTTATCTTGTTGCTCGTTATTGTAATAGAATTCATTTTACTTATAAGTTATGTATGTGTTCACTCTCCAATAGATGCGAGTGAAAAAGTTAATATCACAAACACTTCGTGCTTTCTTTCCGAGCATCTCGGACGAAAAATATTTCTCCACGTCTGCTATAAAAACGATAAGATGTTCGATATAAGATATTTCTGGTCGGAAGCGGCTTACCAGAAATAGTCGGGACAGCTAAAGCCTCAAATTATAGGCGTTCAATTAACAGAATCAGAATTTAAAAAAGTCTGCGAAGTATGTTGAAGTTAAAACATCCTTCCACTTGCTGTATTGTCGGTCCTAGCCAATCGGGAAAATTTTCTTTAGTTTGTCAGATGTTGCACGAAAATGTGTACGATTACCAACCACAGAAAATTAAATGGTGTTACTTCTACAGCCCTCCACCATTCGTAAATGAAGCTTCTAAGAACATCGAATTCGTAAATGGTCTACCTGAGAATTATGAGGATGTCGATTTGCTCGTCATTGATGATTTAATGCTCTTTTTGGATGAAAAAGTCGCACAACTGTTTACAGTCATTTCTCAGCACAGCAGAGTCAGTTGTATTCTCATTCTTCAGAATCTCTACTTTCAAAACAAATATCTAAGAACTATAAGTTTGAACACGCACTACATGATTCTGTATAAAATGCAAGAGATATGAATCAAATAAATTGCTTAGGTCGGCAGTTGTATCCTTTAAAATCAAAATTTTTTCTCGAGGCTTATAAAAGCGCGACTGTCGATCCTTTTTCCTATTTGTTAGTTGACATACATCCTCTTACGAGCGAGGGATATAGACTACGCGATAGCTTGCTTCCAGATAGTAGTGGTATTTATTGGATTTACAGACCAAAATGAAAAGCAAACTGGGTGGTCATTATTCATTTGTAGATTTGCTTTCAAAAGCATCTCCGAAACAAAGACGATCACTGCTAAAAACAGCCTCAACTTCTCAAATTTTAGCATTATGCGAAATTTGTTTGAACGTATTAATGGGTAATGTCCCAATAAACAAGAAAAAATTGTGCAGGTATAAAACCTGTTTACGAAAGCTTGCAAATAAAAATACAAAAATAAATCAAAAGAAAAAAATCCTTATTAATCAAGGTGGTGGATTTTTACCTCTGATTTTACCTGCAATTGCGTCTGCAGTATCCGGAATGGTTGGTCGCGCTATTGGTAACAGGATTTAAAAAAAAACAACAATTATTTTGAATTCTAGAATTGGCACCCGAAAAAGAAGATAAAAACCTTTATAAACATAAACTTTCAATCACTCTGATCACAAATAAAGTTATCATGGCTAAAAAAAGGGCATTGGTTTCTCCCGACTTATTAGCTGCCTATCGCCGCCCCAAAGTACTCGAATTGGATTTGGAACAAAATATAATGAATTTGATTGATGAATCCCAATTGCCTAACGACCAGCGAGCTAAGCTTCTGTCTCAGTTGATTATGAGATATCAAAAAACTATGAGAGAGCAGGCACCACCCATTCCAGTCACAATAGCTGATAAACCAGCAATAAACCCTCCAGAAGGGCTTCCTGCAAAGGAGATAGAAGACGAAGATCCTATATTACAAGATATAAGATACACAGTGCCTAGAGCATATGAAAAATATGTGCCAGCGATAGTAGAAAAACTCAAAACGTGTTTGTACTATTGGAATGAAAATGGGGAAATGACAGAAAACGTAGTTCCTTTTAAAGGTTCAAAAAATGTGGATTTGTTCTCTTATGTGATGAGAAATTCGAAAAAATTAGAAAAACCGCAACATCTCGAAAAATTTATAAAAGCAATCATAGATATCAATATACCTCACACCTGGATTTCCAACAAAAACGTTCTAAGACAATGGAAAGTTCCTGATTCACCGTTTGAGGATTTCGAATTTACCCCGATAAAAGACGATAGTCGCAGAGTTTCAACTCCCATTCGCAGCCAAAACCGCCGACGCTCTAGATCAGCAGGCGAAAGAGCTTTTGAACGTGAGGCAGAGCCACCATGGAAAATGAGAAGCCAAAGCTACAACAAATGGATCGAATATTAAACGACATTTACTACGATGTTAAACATCCTGCTTCTTTCGGCGGGATCGCAAGGCTTTCAAAAGCTACGAATTTGTCTCAATTGAAAACTAAAAGATGGCTTGAGAAACAAGATGCTTACACTCTTCACAAACCGATTCGTAAGAAATTTAAGAGAAGACAAGTGTTATCGTTTGGTATTGAAGATTTGGTGCAGTGTGATTTGGTAGATGTTTCGAAATATTCCAAATTCAATAAAGGATTTAACTATATTTTAACAGCGATCGATGTGTTTTCAAAATACGCGCCAACGATTCCTGTAAAAAAGAAAAGTGCTAATTCTGTGCTAGAAGCATTTAAAAAATTGTTTAAAAAGATGAAATACAAAATTCGAAACATACAAACAGATCATGGAACCGAATTTTATAATAAATCAGTGTCGGGTTTGTTTAAAAAACGAGGTATAAATCATTACAGCTCTCTCAGCGAATACAAAGCGAGTGTTGTTGAAAGATTTAACCGAACTCTGAAGAATAAATTATTTCACATTTTTACTCATAGAGGCTATTATAAATACACAGACATTCTTGATGCCGTATTAAACTCTTACAATAACAGCGTTTATCGCAGTACTGGGTTTGCTCCCGCTCGAGTGAGAGAAGAGCATGAGTCGTTAATTTTCCGTAAATTACATGGTTTAAAAAACAAAGTTCAATTCAAATTTAACGTTGGTGATCAAGTTAGAATTTCCAAAACTGCTAAAACATTTCGTAGAGGATTTTTGCCTAATTGGTCTGAAGAGATCTTTACAATACGGAAAAGATTTCCTTCAAACCCAGCAACTTACATCTTAGGAGATCTGAAACACGAAATTCTGCGAGGACGGTTTTATGAGCAAGAATTGCAGAAAGTAACAAAGACGTCTTCCGATTTTTGGAGAATCGAAAAAATTTTAAAAAGCAGGGGTGTGGGGAAAAAGAGGGAGCATTTCGTTAAATGGAAAGGATTTGACAATCGTTTTAATTCTTGGATAAAAGCAGAATGGATGACGTAAAAGAGTTCTACATCACTTTACCGAGTGATTCGAGCATGAATTATTTCCCCTCCAATAAGCAGTCCTCATATAGAACCAAATTATCGGCTCCCTTAGTCTTACTTGGTGATTGGGAAGTAGCATTATCGGATGTATCCATTCCTCGAAATTGGTTTAATATCGGTGATCACAATAATTACTATACAATTATGTACGAAAAAGAAGATGTTGTGGTTACAGACAAGATTGAAAAGCAAATAAAAGTAATCTATAAATCAGAGAACGTTGAAGCATTTTGGATAGCTTTGAATAAAGCAATCGCAGACGATGTAGGCGAATCAAAAATAAATTTTGAATACGATTCGCGTGCTGCGACAGTTACAGTTCACTTTCGCGAAGGTATGGAATTGCATATCTTGAAAGAATCTAAATTTTTGTACATGCTATATATGCCAAACGAAGACACTGTTCTAAGCTCTTCGGCAAATTACCGACCACTCTCAGCAATCTCCTGCAGATATAGCGTTGAAAATTATCGACTCTACACCTAGAAGCATCCTCGAAGTAGATATTGAAATGTCTGCAATGTTTGGAAAGATGACCGTAAACAAACCTAGAATCTTGTTTGAAATTTTAAATAGGCATCTAACTGCTATAAATATGGACGAACTCATAAAGTTTGAATACGATAACCACACATTTGAGGTTTCCGTAATTTTGTCGAAATATGTCGAACTACATATAGAAAAATCTACAAGGTCTTCGCTGCTACGTAAGTTGAATCTCCAAGAGAGTGCTGTCATCGATAAGACGCAGAAACTAAAAGTTGAGTATTTAGCTCATGTGGACAGTCGCGATTCTTTTAAAGTGATAATGAAAGAATATCCCTCGTTTGTAAATCCCATCAAACTTATTCGAAAGATTTGATTATTAATCCGGGGATATACAAATCGTCTTCGGATTTATTTAGCTCATTTAAATATGTGAAACTATCGCTCTTAGAAAACTCGAAAACTAAGCTTCACGTTCCGGAGTATTATGAAATAAGATTTGCGAAACCTTTAGCGGAAATGCTAGGTTTTAATGAGAGTTTGTTTAAAAGTGAGGACTATGAATCCAAGTATCCACTTGATTTAAGTGGAGGAATAACTGAAATATTTATTTATAGCGATCTAGTACAATCGCATCATGTTGGAGACTCCTTCACTCCGCTCTTACGAATCATCCCCTGCATGAACGAGAAAGAAGACCAAATAGTTAAATATTGCGATCGACCTCTGTACTTTCCTGTGCGAAAAACATATATAGAAACAGTGCTTATTGAATTGAAAACGAGCTTTGCCACCGATATAACATTGAGTGGGGGTAAAACGTATGTTATACTTTCGTTCCGACGCAAACCTATAAATTAGCAGATTTTTTCCCTGATGCTTTCATACACTCGCAAGACTAGAGAAAATGCAGTTGGACAGTAGAAGCTGTGAGGCTTATTACCACCTAAAACAAAAGGGGGGAAATATTTATTTCACAGGGGTTCCCTATCAGCGCAGTTGTGGGTTTTTTGGCAATTTGAGGCGTTTCATTACTCCTCTCGCAATGAGAGCTGGAAAATATTTAGGCAGTCAATTATTAAGAACGGGTAAGAATGTTCTGGCTAATGTGTCAGATGGCGCCTCGTTCAGAGATCCTGCTAAACATCGAATTAGAGAAACCTCAGGAAGAATTAAAGATGATATCTTTCAAAAACTGCAACACGGAAGAGGTATAAAAAGAAAACGCAAGCCGAGAAAAACACACTCAGCCAAGAAAAAGCGAGCTAGGAAAAAACATAAAGTAGCGGAAGACATCTTCTCATGATGGCTATTTGTCTGAAAACTGAGTTAGATTTATTCAGCGAAATTGCTGTTCAGTTAGCGATCGACGGAAGTACTTTCATAGAAATTCAACCAGTCGCATCGCTAACTGATAATTCGCCTCTAGAATTTTTTATCAGCTCGACCTAGCACATAGTATTTTACATTTAAAAATTAAAGCTGTTAAGAAGAATGGTACAAATACTCAGAATACAGATCATATAGCTCCCATAAAATATATCTTAAACACTCTTTTTTCAGAGTTAAGCGTCTTTTTAAATGATCGCCAAGTGATGAATCAAATGAACTACGCATATCGGGCCTATATAGAGGGGTTGTTATTTTCGTCAAAAACTGCTCAAGAGACTATGCTAACTTCTGCATTATTTTAAAAGGATACGGCAACACATTTCGATACAATTGGAGCAAATTCGGCTAATTTAGGATTTAGAGAGCGACAGAAATTATCAGCAGAATCGAAAGTACTAGATCTAATTGGACCTCTGCATATGGATATAGCTAGTCAGGCACGTTTACTACCAAATGGCGTGGATGTGAGAATTGGTTTAGTTAGACACAAATCAGAATCTGCTTTGATGGCTTATATGACTGATTGTCAAATTATCGTTCAGTCGGCGAGTCTTTTTATTCGAAAAGTAAATGTAGCTCCTTCGATAATCCTCGCTCAAGAAAAAGCGCTCGAGCACGGTCCGATGAAGCTGCCTATAAGACGAGTAGACGTTCGGACTTTTTCCCTAGCAAAAGGGTTGCAAAGTTTAACGATTCCGAACGCGTTTATCGGTCCGCTTCCATCTCGAATCATTCTAGGTTTTGTGGCGAATGAGGCTTTGAACGGAAACCTAGCTAAAAATCCTTTCAAATTTTTGCATTACGATTTGAGTTATTTAAGTATTTCGGATGGAAATAAAATGTACCTCGCAAAACCTTATACTCCAAATTTCGATTCCAACTCTTACGCTCGCAGCTATTTAAGCCTTTTTACAGATTTAAATCGTTATCATAATTTTCAAAACATTAACATCAACTATGAAGAATATAAACATGGTTATGCCTTACATGCAATAGATTTAACGCCTGATTTCGCGTCTAACGAATGTCATACGTTATTAAAAACGGAAATATATCGATTGAAATCAAATTTGGCACAGGGCTCACAGAGACAGTGAGTTTAGTGGTTTATTCAGAATTTCGAAACACTATAGAAATAGATCGATCACGCAGCGTATTTATTGACTATTAAATATGGATACAATAACAATTTGTCGTCTCGCCTGTAGTGATTCTATGATAAAACGAAAATTGATTGGTGTTTATGCATGCGATTCGCTACCGCTTGTGAAAGGCGATTTTGTTTCGTTTGTCATTAACTTGGACAATAAAGCTCAACCAAGAAGTCATTGGGTTTGTGCATATTTCCGAAATGAAACAGCTTATTATTTCGATAGCTATGGCCTTCCACCTTTTAAAAAAGATATTGTTGAATTCTTAAAACAAAACGCAAACACTATACTTTTCAATAGAATATGTTTCCAAGATATGGATTCGTTTACTTGCGGACATTTCTGTTTATATTTTCTATATAAATTTGCTAGACATCTGTCGCTGCAACCTCTCAGTCTTCAAGATAAACAGAGAAACGAAATAATCGTGAAACGTTTTGTACAACAAAAACTAAAGCTACATACTTGCTGCCATTTATTGCATTATTCTCAAAAATGTAAGCCCATGAACTTCATGCTGGATCATGAATAAAATGTTAAAAAAAATATCTATTGAAAGTCTTGCTTACAATTTAGTAACGTCAAAAAATATTGAAAAAAAAATTGAATGCTAGGCTTTAAAATAAAGTTGAAACGATAGTTCTTTCAGTGTGTTATTAGACACAGAAGTGTTAAGAAGTCTATCAATATAGGGAGCCAAGATTTCGACTGGGTTGGCTTTTCAAAAAATACTCCTCTCACAGAGGAGATTATGAGATCGCTGCAAGATTGTTTGGATTGTTCTGTTATATCTCAATATCACACACTTTCTGAAGAGTTTATGGAAGAGTTCAGAGAAAAACTTGACTTTGACAAGCTATGCAGATATCAGAAATTATCAGAATCTTTTATGAAACAATGTTTGGAAAGAGGAGACCCTATAAATCTAACGCTAATTTCAGAATTTTAATCTCTTTCTCCCAGCTTTATGCTTGAATTTCAGACAAAATTGGATTGGAAGCGAATTTCACAATTCCAAGTTTTCTCATCGATCATAATCAGCTTTTGGATATGAGTTTAGTATCTAGATATCAAAATCTCAACGAAAATACTATTCGACTCTTAAGCGATATATTAGACTGGGATATGCTCTTGAAATACAAATCCGTTCCAGGCTCGCTGCTTTCCCAGCACATTGATAAAATAACGCAATACGATTCTTTGGATCTGACACAATTACACGAAGGAGTGATTAACCATATCTTTAAGAGAATGGTTCTATTGTATCTGAAGAAAATATGTTCCAAAGTTTAATTAAAAAAAAAAAAAAGAATAACGCTCCAAGAAGGAAATGGCGGGGTGGTGGAAATATTACACCTCCTGAAGCACACGATGTAACAGGATTAAAGATATGTATATACATACATGACTTTTCTCGATTCTTCAGAAGAGCTGCAACCATGGAGAAATACGGATATGTAATTTGCGATGCTTGTTCTATGCAGGAATATTTGTACATTCATCCTGCTTTACTCAATTCGTTTACTGATGCTGTGCAAAATGTTTTTTTACACCAATATGTAGATCATTTGAAGAAAGTTGTATATTTCAAAGTATTGAGTAATTCTGAGATTGTTCAATACATTCACGGAGACAATGCCTCGGATCGATTGGGATTTTGTTTGTTACAGAGAACGGATCCTGATGAAAGATTCAAACTACATTCCACATGTAAAAATATTTATGATTCGATCTTCGATTGTTTGTCAGCAAGAGAGATTGAATTTGATGAAACTGGTGGCTGTTCAAGATTTCAATTTGGATATTTTAAACTGCTAAATGATGATGAAGTTATTCACCTGTTGCATATATTGTAAAGCTACATAGCTGTGTTAACTTTTTGTTATTTTGTGAAAAATTAAATAAATATTTCTATGAAAGTGTATAGAAAATTACTGACTTGTTCATGCTCCCTATTATGTGAAAATATGATTTTGTATATGTATCTATTTTCTAACTTGTAAAAATGAAAATATTTGTAAAACGCTTTTCGTGAAACAATAAACGTTAATATGAAATTTTTTGACTGTGTTTTCATGATTCTATTTCCTTCTCTCAATATTATATAAAATTTTTGATACAAATTACATTCGATAGAGAAACCTCACACTTAAATGTTTTTGTTCATAATGAAATTATCTTTTTTTAAAATTAGGTTCAATTAGGTTTTTCCTCATTCTTGTAATCAAATTTATGCAAAAAAAAATTAAGTTTCACGTGGAGGATACTTTTTGACGCCTGTTAAAATCAAGGTGTTTCTCGTCGGAAGCGTGCTTAGGTCATGTGCTAGATTTTTCCTCATTTCTTATTATTAAATTTATGCGAAAAGAAATAAAGTTTCAAGGCAGGATACTTTTTGACGTGTGTTAAAATCATGTGTTTTCGCTTCAGGCGCATGCCAAGGCCGGGTGCTAGACTCGTGCAAAATATTTTAGCCGCTATATAAGCGCTTCTGCGCTTCTTTAAAAACATATTCTCCTTGTGTTGCTATTAGCTCACCAAGTCTCACGATAATGTTTTGCCTAAGCGGTAAGTTGTAATACGGTTTTTCTTTCTCCTCCTATTTCAATCTTTCTCCCTTTTTGAGGATGTTAAGATTAAATGTTTTTTCTTTCAAAACTTTGGAAAAATATTTTTATTTATCAATTTGATATTTATCAAGTCTCTTATTTTATTTTAAAAACACTGATGATTTAAAGTTTATTTCCGAGTTTTGGGAGGAAAAACGGTTAGTCGGCGTTATTTTGAAAGCGATTAGCATTCTGATTTTCCCTCTTTTGTTTTTCTTTTTCTTAGACAGAAAGAGATCGTATGATTTCCCAGACAACGACGAAGATGACTTACTGATTTGCTCACCCAAAAAGACAAAGAAAAACCCCAAATCATCTAAATATGATCTAGAATTGTCTTCTGACACAATCGACAAAACAATCCCTCCGTACTCAATAAATTTGGGAAGAGGGACTGTTATGGAAATAAAGGATTTTCGTTCCAACCTATATATTGGCCTTAGTAAGATTGGAGAAGGTAACTCCGAGGTGCGAAACAGATTTAATCTCCCAATCCAACAACTCGAAACCCTAAAAAAAGGCTGTGAAGCTATGTTAGCATATATAAGAGAAGTGTCAACTTAAAATTCAATGCTCCGTCTCTGAGCCATTTTTGTTGTTGTTTTTCCATGCGAGGCACATCTTTCACACCATTGTCTAAACCTACAAGGAACTCTTTTCTGCATGTATATTAGCGTTGGAAGCTTTTTTTATTTATTACAGTAACTGCATTTTAAACGCTTAACTATGTTTATAATATTATTTCTGTGTATCTTTAAGTATATAACTATTTATAACTTTTTAGTAATCATGATTAATTTTGAAAGATTTCGTTCCTCATTTAGAGGATATGCGCGAACTTTACGAGCTCAGGTGAATTATTTAGATCCTCATAATCTGTACAACGATGCTAGATCTATCAGTTAAGATATTTTGAATACAGGTGTTGTTTTGAGAGTTAGATTAATCATTTGTTTAAGCATTGTTTTTTCGAAATTGAACGACGAGGGGGAAGAAACAACATGCACATTTTATTTTTGTAGCAATGCTTTTCGAATCTTATCGAATTTAGAAATTTATTCAGTAATTGATTCTGCTTTTACCAAAATTTTTAATGCAATCGAAAATTTCATTCGAAATGGTAGCGGTTGGAAAACAAAAGACATAACATGCATAGATTTACATATTGGAAATTATAGAATGATGCGAGGTGGGTGTAAGACTGTTTGCCAAATCGAATCAAAAACAAAAAAAAAACAGTGCTCAACATTAAATGCAGCGATAATAAATGTTTTCTCTATTCAGTTACTGCAAAATTGTATCCAGCTAAGACAAACAAAAATCGAGCTTTTAAATATCAAAGATATTTAAAGTATTTTAAAATTGGAAACATCAAATTCCTCATAGCTATTGCAAATGTTGCCCGATTTGAGAAACTAAATAATTTGTCCATTAATGTATTTGACTGGGAAGAAAACGAAATCTTTCCCGTGTACATTAGCAAACAAACAAAAGAATACGCTACTATAGATTTACTATATTATGAAAAAAAAAATTTCTAATCAAAAACTTCAATAGGCTTATGAATAAAAAAAACGGTACGCATTTTTTCTGTCGGAAATGCTTAAACGGGTTTTCCAGGCAAGACACACTAGCTTTACACAAGGCCCATTGCCAGGAAATGAAATCTCAGCGAATTTCAATGCCCAAAAACACAACTTTAAAATTTACAAATCTCTCTAAAATGTTATATCATCCTTTCTGCATTTTTGCAGACTTTGAAAGTTTGACAAAAAAACTACACACTGTTTTACCTTCTTCCTCTGCTAGCTACAGCACAAGCATAGAAAGACATGAGGCTATCAGTTATACCATAATTGTTACTGATGTTGATGATGAAGTTATATTTCACGAATATTTTTTGGGGGAAAATGCTATTAAAGTGTTTTTAAACACTTTAAAATAATTAACTCAGAAACTCATGAAAAAAATGCATAGTATAATGCCGATGATAGAAAATCCAAACTCCACATACGATCTCACAATATGTCACATTTGTAAAAAAAAATTTAAAGTAGGCGAGTTACGAGTTAGGGATCACTGTCATTTTGGACAGGGTTATATACGCGGACTTGGCCATCAATTGTGCAATTTAAATTATAGAGCTACCTATTTTTTACCAGTCATTATTCATAACGCTCGAAATTATGATCATCATTTAATTTTGAAAAATCTACCATCCAATTATGCTAAAATGAAAAATATCATTCCGATTTACATGGAAAAGTTTACTATGTTTTCCCTCGATGCCTTATAGTTTATGGATTCGTATCAATTTCTAGACTCGTCTTTAGATGTTCTTGTTAATAACTTAAAAACATCAAATCACGCTTTTCCTATTTTTGAAAATTTTTTTGGAAATAATAAGAATAAACATTTGTTGAAACAAAAAGGAATTTTTCCTTATTCATATTTCGATTCAACAGACAAATTAAAAGATAGAAAGCTACCTAGTGAAACTGCATTTTTTAATCTTCTAACTAACACCCCCATCGGCGAAAAGGAATATAACCATGCCCAGCTTGTTTTTCAAAATTTTAACTGTAAAAATTTGGCAGACTATTTAGAATTGTATCAAAATTTAGATACGATAATGCTTGGGGAAGTCTTCATATCATTTAGGAGAACCGCAATGGAATATTATAACCTGGATCCCGCTCATTTTGTAACAAGTGCTGAACTTACATGGAATGCCGGCTTAAAATTTACTAAAGCAGAATTGCAACTATTGAACAATGTCAATGACTACGTTTGGTTTGAGTCACAGATGCGCGGAGGAATTTGTTTCTTAGGAAAAAGATACGAAAGAGCGAATAATCCCTATATACCTGAAACGTATAACAGTAATAAAGCGCATAAGTACATTTTAGCTTTAGATGCAAATAATCTCTATGGGCATGTCATGAGTCAACCGCTTCCTATTGGTAATTTTTCGTGGCTCACTTACGAAGAAATTCAAAATTTTAACATTTTTGATTACGATAACAATTCAGATGTGGGATTTATCCTCGAGGTGGATTTACGATGCCCAGAAAAGTTACATGATAAAACAAACGACTTGCCTTTTGAAGCCGAACATTTAAATATAACTTTCGATATGTTATCACCATACGCAAAAAAAACTCTGCGAAAAATTTAATTTGAAACATATTTATCCGTGTAAAAAACTCACACGAAATTTCTACTCCCAAAAAAATTACATAACACATTATCTCAACTTACAATTTTATATCAGGGAGGGTATGATAGTGGATAACATTCATGAAATTTTGGCTTTTAAACAAAGCGCATGGCTTAAAAATTATATACGCTTTAATAATGAAAAAAGAAAGGCGGCTAAAAATGAATTTACTCGATCGTTCTGCAAGAAATTGAACAATTCTTTTTTCGGTTGTCTTATGCTTAATCAGAGAAAAAAAATATCTGTCCTTGGTTCGCTGACGGAAAAAGATTGTAAAAAAAATCTTTCTAGTCCTCTTCTAGATTACTTCGAGCCGGTAAACGAGAATTTTATTTTAATTAAAATGCGCAAACCCAATTTGATTCTAGACAAACCTAGGTTTTTGTATACTTGAGTTATCTAAATTGCACATGTACAAACTATATTACAACACTTTTAAAAACTTCTATGGATCCAAATGTAATCTTCTTTACATGGACACAGATTCTCTTTATATTTCTCTCCAAACGCATGATGCATTTCTTGACATGAAAACAAATTTAAAAAATGTGTTTGATTTCAGTAATTATTCCAGTGATCATTTTTATACGATAATTCAAATAAAGGTCGATTAGGTTATTTAAAAAGTGAGACAATTCAACCCATAAGAGAATTTGTCGGATTAAAAGCTAAAATGTACGCATTTTCATATGGGGATAGTTTTAAAAAAACAGCCAAAGGCATCAAAAAGTCAGCCTTAAAAAATATTACATTTGAATCGTACAAAAATATTTTATTGGAAGAATCTTTTGAAAGACAATCACAGTGCTCTATTATTTCCAAAAAACACGAATTACATACTGTTATACAAAATAAAATCGGGCTATCCACTTTTTATGATAAAAAGTACCTCACAAATGGTATTCATTCCCTGGCATATGGACATTATCTAATAGAAAACGAAGACGATGACGAATAAGAAAAAAAAAACCAAATTCTCTAGCGTAAACTAATTTGACAGTTCTAATTTTGCTTTGATTATTGTCTTTGAATATCCCAAATATTATCTGCAAGTCTGCTAATTTTGTGTTGATGAATGTTTTGTTGTCGTCTTTTATTGTTTCAAACATTATTTGAATCTATATAAATTTTAAAGATGAAATTATGTTTTACTGTTTATGCTTAATATATTTTAATTTAAAAGTGGGAAGGAAAAAATGTTTTCATTATGTGACATATTCCTAAAATCTTGCTATGATTGTAATATTTGATTGTAGTAACAATTAGCTCTTTCTAATTTAATTTTGAAGGTAGTTTTCTTTTCTTTTTGACATATTCATACATTTTTTTCCTCTGCTTACTGTATTTTAATTAGACTGTGGTGATGAAAAACTGTTTTACTATTTGATGTATCCATGTATTTAATTGATATAACAATTACATTTTTCTAATATAATTTTGGAAATGGTTGATTTTCTGTTTGACATATTCATATAATTTTGTTATGTTTTTTACTATGATTACTGTATTTTAATTTGATGGTAAATGGTTTTACAATTTGTCATATTCATGTAACCTTGCTGTTTGACATATTTTATTGCTCTATTGACATATTTTATGTGTTTCTTATCTAATTGTGACAATGGTTATGTGCTTTGTAAATACATCTTTTTATATTATTACTCTTACTGTATTGCTAAAACTGCTTGTATGTCGACATAAATTTTTTGTTGAAGAAACCAATAAAGACCAGGTTTTCCTCACAGCAGGAGGTCTGAAGGATCTTGTTCGTGCTCATTGTGATTTTTGATATTCATTGAATACGTTATAAGATTCTTCAGGCCCATTGGGCTCGCTCTGGAAAATGAAGATAGTGGCAAGTTCACTTCTTCGAGAAAATAAGTATTTTTGCTTTCAATGTATCTCTCTCTCATCGTATTCCGAGCTCGACCGCTAAAATGCTCTCGAGTCGTTGTCGGAAAGGTTCTCTCCACATATGCTTATGATATCAAAGAGTGTGACCGAGTGCGCTTCTGAAATATCTTTTAAATTTTCAATGTATCTCTCTCTCTCATCGCATTCCGAGCTCGACCGCTAAAATGCTCTCGAGTCGTTGTTGGAAAGGCTGTCTCTAGATTGGATCTTTCGACGATGGACAGCCTGCCGGCAATACAACTTTGTAATTGTGTTTTAATAGTCAATTACAGAATTGCTTTGTTTGCAGGCTATTAAAGCAACCAAAGCCATGGCGACATTCACCTCCCTATCCGAATGGATCTCAGCATCGCAGTGTAACATTTTCACATGGGCATACCTCTAGATCTTCATCGCACCTTAGTATCAACAAGCTCAGGCAGTTAAACTTGATTGCCTGAAACATGTTCATATCTGGACACACCAAGAACGTTAACACACAATTCCCTACATCCACTTATTAACAAGCTGAGAGGGTATCCAGATATTAGCATGTCGACAGGGTATCCAGATGTTAGCACGGTAATACTACTACTTCTATTTTTGTGCTAGATTTCATTCAATTCTGTTAAGCGTTCTGACAACGTTCTAGAGTGATTGAGTAACCAAAATCCATCCATCCCAACTTTCACATTTATATTATTAGTAGAGATAAGCAAAATGCTTTGGGTTCAGCGTGTCCGCAGCCTTTTGACGCGAAAGTTAGTTTGTAACGAATAAAAAATGAACTACTCAACGCATCTGAATAAAAAGTAGCCTATGTTCTATTCCTGACTGTAATTTATCTCTGTGCTAGATTTCATTTAATTTCATTCAACCGTTCTGAAGTGATTGGATAACAAACATCCATCCATATCATCCAAACTTTCACATTTATACTATTAGTATAGATGGGCAAAATGTTACGGATTCAGTGTGTCCTCATCTTTTTGGTGCGAAAGTTAGTTTTTAATGGTTAAAAAATGCACCACTCAGTGAACCGGAATAAATAGTAGTTTCTGCTACATTCCTGACTGTAATCCATCTTTGTGCTCAATTTCATTCAATTCTATTCAGCCGTTCTGGCGTGTTTGAGTAACAAACATCCATCCATCCAAACTTTCACATTTATAGCATTAGTATAGATATCTTGGCATAAAAAAGAGAAAGAACCGAATATATATATTTTTTTTTCACCGACCGCATTAGGAAATCCACAAAACTTTTTCCAGCTAACTCTTGCCTGTAATAAATACTTACTCTTCTGCCTGAAAGCCAGGCATCTTCCAGGAAAAAAAGCAACATGTCCCCATAAAAAAAGGAGCAACACTTTCCCCTGGAGGTGGGCGAAAAAACACCGGCATTGACACCGAGAGAAAACACGCGCCGGGGAGGGGGGGGTTGAGCATTGCGAGGGACACAATCAACAAGATGTCACGTCGCCATGGTTACCGAATCTCCCGCGCTTTTCTCATCATTTAACTAATGGCCGCGAAAACGGACAAAAGGGAAAGGTGGAAAGAGGAGAACTATTGGATTGGAGAATTTTTTTGCAGTCACTGTATCCGTAACCAGTGGGAAGGTAGAGCGCTTATTTCTTTACATAGCCTGAAGCAGATCGTTTTATTTAATACACTTTTTTTTTCTTTGCTTCTCTCAATCCTATGAGAGGAAAGGTGTTTTCCCAAAAGACGTATCTCTATCCAAGATTTATTTTATTCGGTTTTTTTTCCTCCGAGGGTAAAAGTTTATGAATAGATGTTGCACACGTTGTTTGCTTTTCTGTCTGTCTGGGCTTGTGTGTGGGGGGCGGAGGTGGAGTGGTGCCAGCAAATCTTAATCGAATGAATAAATTTTCTTTCCACACACACACACAAAGAATTTTGAGGTTTAATCAAATACATTCGAAAGTGGGAACATGGAAACAGGATTAAATGTTGTTAGAATTAGTATTCTGCAACTTTTGAATTTAAATTCAAAAATAATTCACCTCTAACAAAGGAAAATGGATATTCGAAGGCTCTTTCATTCAAATTCGGTGACAATTCATTTTTTTTTTTTTCATTTCTCTTGTACTCCTTGTAAGCATAATACTAAAATATTATCGTAAATTCTTTTTTTTATGGTTCATTTGAATACCGAAGAAAAACATAGAATTTATTTTCATTTTTGAGTTATTTTCTTCCATTAAGGTATCCTTAAAATCACTGGTTATCGATCACATTGGCGAATTTTTAAAATTTGTTATTTAAAGTTGTTCAAAATTTCCTGTTTCTAGAAACAGTTTATCTTTTCCAGAAAAAGGAAGGCCTCATCTATCATCCAGCGTCAAATATTTATTTTCAGCTAAAATTTGTTCTTTAATTTTCATTTTCACAAATCTTTAACTTTCATAAACATTCTCTACCGTTATCATGGTAGTTCAAAAACTAATAGAGGTATTCACATAACAATTGCAGCGCGTGTTTGAAATAATATGGGCAATGAAACGAACCAAAAGTTTTAGTGTGGGTGAAATACTTTTTCATTTATAGATGTTTTTTAGAAAAATTAAGTTGTGAAGTGATGAAAAAAATGCATACATACGCATAATTTTCCCCATCACTTCTTTGCATCTCAAACTTTTTCTTATATTTTGGTTCATTTTTTTCATCATTATATTCTATAACTTGCGTACAAAAAAGGATTGCTGTGTTACCATTTTGTGTAGAGTGATAACAGTTTTTGATTCAATTTCATTAAAATATGCTACATATTTTACTATTTCTCAAAATATATAATATTTTCAAATAATTTTGCTGTGTTTATTGCATTTGGTATTATAATTGATAAGGCATCTAAAATAGTTTTCAAATAATAATCAAATAGTTTTTTAGAAATACAATTAAAAAACAATTTCTTCCGAATGTAATCGGATACTTTAAGTATACCAGCATTTGTTTCCATGATTACGGAATATAAATAATATTATAAATTTATTGATGAAATTGTATGTAAATATGAAAAAAAAAATGCCAGAGGTGCCTGTATTATTCACAAAGCTAACGATAATTCTCGAAATTCTATGTGTATAAGAAATAATCATTTAAAATTTTGCAATTTTAGTTTTTTATTTCACTTTCAACTATAAAAATCTTATATTAAGCTACATTGTGACTTGAGCGTTATCGATCAAATAAGAGAGTGGAATTCTAAATAAATATTTTATTTACAGAAGAACAATTAGTTGTAATTCTGTTATCTTAATCTGCCTTGATCAACTTTTCATTCGCCAATTAAAAACGTTTTATTCATCCACTCAAGTTCAAGTACATTTTTTTAAACTTGTAGTGGTTGACACTTGATGTCAATACAATTTTTTTCAAGTATTAAATCATCAATTAAATTTTTCCAGTCACTTTTCTTTGGTCTCCAAATAAGTCGCCAAACAGTAGCCAAAATTGGTGCCAAGCTTTGAGATTACTTGTAGTTTATGACAGTTGGTGTCAATGCATTTTTTTTTCAAACATCAATTCATCAATTAATTTTTGATAATTTAAATAGATTTTCAGCAGTTTGAAATCGACAGGCAGTTACTCAATTGGTAAAATGCAAGGATTTCAGTATTTTTTTTTTATTGTGAAGGTGAAGAATGCGAGTTCAAATCTTGCGAAAAATGGAAAAAAAAATTTCATTTAATAATACGTACACACACACACACACACACACACACACACACATACACACACACACACACACACACATATATATATATGTATATCTATATATATGTGTATTTGTGTGTGTGTGTGTGCGTGTGTATAAACAAAGTTTTTCTTTATTATTCTCAGTAGGAATGGAATTGAAAAAAAAATCTTTTTTTAAGTATTACTTGTTTGAAATTACTACCCACAAAACGAGTGAATAGTGCATTTTACTCTTATAACACTTTACAAATGAGTGAGTGCATTTGCTTAATAAAAATGTGACGTTATCTAAAGAAGAAGTCTCTTCGAGTACCAAGATCCCTCTCACCGAATGAAGAAACTTTTCTCATTATTGGTGCACACATGGCGGACAGATCGCGCCAACCGAAGCAGGTTGTTTCGACGCCGACGGTTCGACGCCAACGATTCGACGCCAACGTTTCGACGCGTGGTCAGTTCGACGCCGTACTTTTCGACGCCGGGGCAGTTCGACGCCATATATTTTTTTTTCGTATTTTTATTTATTTTTAGAATAAATATGCAATATGCCTGATAATATATATATATATATATTTGTTATGTATATGAAGCGTGATTCAAATAAATAAGCAATATGACTGATTTTTATTTATTGAATTATCGATTGTTTGCATGCATATTTGAAATAAATATATGTGTGAAAGTGTTCTAGATTTTTTTTTTGTCCCAGATTAGTGAGAAGCCCCCTCGCCAACGTCAAGGCCCTGGGACATGAGGGAGGTTGTTTTTTTTATTTATTTATTTCACAAAACAGCATCAAAAAGGCAAAATACAGAAATGGTAAATAAACATATGGTTACAAAAAAGTTATATTGCAGACAAATTTAATTACAGAGTAACAAGATTACACATAAATAAGATTACATCACAAAACTGTTATTATACTAATCCATTGCAAAATTATGCGCCACACCTTTCAGGTATTCCATTATTTCTCGATTTTCAAAATCTTCAACTATTACTTTAATTCTCATATCAGCTCGCAGATACTTATTCCGCTTGTGCGGCGGTTCATCTCCACGTACAAATTGCTCATAACATTGGTCAATTGTTTTTTGAACACGTCTGAGACCATCTATGAATTTCCATAATGTGGGGTGTGAAACACCAAATTCGGACTGTAAACGTCTGTGTGCTGCTTCCGCGAAATTATTGGTGCGTCCTTCGTTATTTAAGGTTCTAGCATAACATGACCACATTTCTGGTTTAAAAATAGGACGACCAATTATCGAAACAATATAAATATCCATCGTGCTCATACTTTTCTTTACCTCTCTTAGTCATATATTTTCGGCTTTCAGACATTTCTACGGTTGAAAGTGCTAACATTGAATTTAAAAATATCGACAGGCTTCCAAATAGATTACGGGCGCTTTAGAGAAGATAAGAAATGCGCATGCGTTGACAATCGGCAATACTTAACGACAAATCTGAGGCGATTTCATAACCCCCAACTGGAGGAGGGGGGGGGGGGGTGCACTTGTCAAAAAAGAGTTAGAGTTATTTACAAGCCTGTAATATGTTTCAAAGAAAGAAGAATAGATAAGGATAAGCTAGTCACAGGCGTCACGGCCTATGGGGATACGGAGGCGCGTCCCCCCGAAATGGCGTCGAATATATGGCGTCGAACTGCCCCGGCGTCGAAAAGTACGGCGTCGAACTGACCACGCGTCGAAACGTTGGCGTCGAACAGTTGGCGTCGAAACGTTGGCGTCGAACTGACCTGTACCGGCGCCAACAGATCCGATATTCGATAACGGCCCAAATTAATCATCATCGGCGATGACGAGGGACGATTTCCTTCGGCTGGGCTGATCCCCCGGGAGAAGAGGAGCATGAAAAAAGATTTCTGGTTGACGAAATCTTACCCCGGACAGACTTGCGAGTGCTACTCAACGAGGTAGAGTAACAAATAAGCATCGTGGCCAGGGCCGGCCATCTGGGGGGGGGTCAATGCTCTCGAGCCCCACGACTGAGGGGGGCTGCAAACGAACTCGAAGACATTAAAAGGCAAATAGACACTTCGTCACTAAAACCTCGCTATCTGAAGAATCTAATGTTTTTTTGGCAGATTTGGTTAGACTTACACATTCATTATCAAGCATTATTTATCCCACATTCTTTCTTAAGCGATATTTGGTTAGACTCTCACATTCATTATTGAGCGAGATCTAGTTAGACTCCCACATTCATTATTAAGCGAGATTTGGTTAGACTCCCACATTCATTATGAAGTGGCATTTGGTTAGACTCCCACATTCTTTATTAAGCGAGATTTGGTTAAACTCCCACATTCATTATTGAGCGAGATTTGCTTAGACTCCCACATTCATTACTGAGCGAGATTTGGTTAGACTCCCACATTCATTACTAAGCGATATTTGGTTAGACTCTCACATTCATTATTAAGCGAGATTTGATTAGACTCCCACATTCATTAAGTAGCGAAATAAAAATTGTTTTCTTCCACATTGGTTTCCCGAAATGATGGCAACATTCAACATTTTAAAATAACCTTTAGATGATCATTAACTAATGAGCGTGAAGACAGGGTAGATCAGGAGGGGGGGGGGGTTGCTGTGTACCAGATCCTCGCAACTGAGTGGGGAGGCACCGTGAATAAAAATTAAACAGTGTTCTGAACAGTAATAATGTTACACATTCTAAAAGTCTGCTAGCTTGTTTCCACGTGGCTGGCTAAGCATCGATTGACGCCTTAATGAGGCAAAAATCGCAGTGATAGCTATAAAAAAAAAGGGAAAAGTTCGTTTTTGAATAAGGAAATTTCCATCAGACATGTAGAGACAGAGTGACGTGCCCGGCGCCCAAAAGTCGAAGCTGAGGAAGGGCTCAAATAGACTTGCAAATCATTAGCTATCTACTTTTATCTAAATGTAATGTAATGTTTTTAACAATTCTTCGCATCGTCAGGGACTAGATATTATAAATGCTGAATCCTCTTTCAGCAAATTAAAATCAAATAAAGGATTATCTTCTGTCAAACATATGGGTGTATTGCTAAAACACTCTTGCTCTACTATCAAAAAATTGATTGGAAAAATTGCAATTTTCTTCGAATAATTAAGAGCAAAATCAAAATCAGGCATCATTAAATACATATGCAAATGTTCTTTTTTTTAAATTTTGTAAAAAGTTAGGGCCCCAAATGGTTTCTTGTACCCGGGCGATTTGATAATTTGATAAAAGATCACAGGATAAAGATGGCTTTTTGCAGAGGAAGTTACTCTGCGGTTGGCTGAATGAAAAGAATACAAAGAATCCTAAAAAGCATGACATTTTTGGAAAATAGACAAAATTGCAAAATTTCCGCCCCATTCCTAGATACATAATTCCGTCTTGTCACGC
>JAPMOQ010006034.1:878895-892502 GCA_026543055.1 Argiope trifasciata
GGGTCCATGTGTCGCTGCAGAGGGAGCACTTTGAGTTCATTGGAATCGATGGATAGATGTGTTGGATGTTTGAAGCACTGGACAGATGGACGTAAGCTCGTCATTGTTTGGGGGGTGGAATTCATATATGGTTGTGGGGTGGGGGAATCCGAAATCCTGGGAGAAGATATATTGAGGAAATATATCGGTTATTTAGTCTGTTGTGGAAGCTTTATAAGCCAGTTAGCATACTTGAGATTGGACTGATTGCTTTTACTTATATGGTCATATTATCTGGCTACGAACTGTAAGATCGCGAATTCGATACTAGCTGTCTAAGCAATGGTGACCAGGGGTGATGAAAATAAAAATTCAATTTTTGTGCAGTTGCCCTTTATGCAAATAAATTTTAAAAAAATAAAAGATGATAAATAATCAACCAATAAAATAAATAAAAAGAAACTGATAAATAATCAGCAATTAAATTAATGAACAAAGAAACTGATGAATAATCACCCAATTAAAAAATTGAAAAAACATTGTCGAGATAATACCGAACTATTAAAGCATTATCTTAAAAACACAAAAAACACGATTCCTCCGCCCATCAGAACCGCCTTTGAATCTAGAACATTCCCTTTATCTCTAATTCATTTATTTTATTTGCTGATTATTTATCAAATTCCTTTATTTATTTTATTTGCTGACTATTTATCAGCTTCTTTTTTTATTTAATTATTTTCCAATTATTTAAGGGGCCGCGGTATCCGGGTGGAAAAGTCTCGGCTTCGGAACCGGAGGGTTTCAGGTTCGAGACTCGATTCCACCGAAGAACCGTCGTGTGAGGTGGTCTGATGCACGTTAAATCTGTGAGGCCAAATTTCCTCCCGCTGGTGTGGCGTGGTGTGGAGAGGGAGGTGCCAGTTCAGGTGTCGTCCTCTTCATCTGACCGTGGTTCAAAATTACGAGGTCCGTTCCAAAATAGCCTTCGTGTTGCTTTAAACGGGAAGTTAATATAACTAAACTAAAGTAAACTTTCAAATTATTTATTAGCTTAAATTAATTTTGTTAGGCTGATTATTTATCACCTTTAAAAAAAATTTTTTTTGGATAGAGGGCAACTGCACAAAGATTGGCTTTTTATTTGTATTTTTATCCTCCTAGGTCACCATTGTTGAGATAGATAATATCGAACTCGTGATCTTACGGTTGGTAGCTGGATAACATGACCACGAGACTAAAAGTGATCACTCCGTCATGAGAATGTTAACTGGCTTATAAAGTTTCCACAACAGACGAAACAACCGATATAATTCACGAATATGTGGTAAGGTGACGTTGGCTCAGAATATAATTCGGGACCTTTGGGCCTGAAGGCCAGTAACATAACCAAAGGGCTCATGCTCATGTCCCATAGATGTTATTTGTCTTATTAAGATATCACCACAAATATCTCTTCTCCCGTGATTTTGGAGTCCTCCCCCACAACCCTATTAGGATTTCACCCCTCAAACCATAACGAGCTTAGTTCCATCTGCCAGGTGCTTCAAACTCCAACACATCAAACACGAATCCATCGATTAGAATGACCACAAAGTGCCCCTTCTACAGTGAGACACGGACCCTGATTATAATTCATTATTTCCCCTTCTGCTCCGAAATCCACACCGATGTTTGTGGGGATAGTTCATTGCTGATCGTTTTCGATTTGTCCCGACGAAACGTTTCTCCCCTCCCGTGGTTCCAAAGTATCTTCTGCTCGCACTCAGAACAATGCACACACACACCCCTATCCTCTCGCTCGAGTGAGAAACGAGCGAGTTAATCCGAGCCGACACCCGGGATTAGAGAGTTGCCCCGATTACCCTTACCTTTTCTGTTTGCCCACGCAACTGTGAGGGGGAAGGGACCCCCGGCAGCGATTAGGGGCCGGGCGCAATCTCTAGGGGTGGGTGGAGGAGCCCCTGCCCGGGCTAGGCGCCTCGTTAACCCCACTCACAACAGACTGCAGCGATTGCCCAGTTGTTACCCGAAGGGATCAATGGAAAATTGGCTTCAGGCCCAGGGCGTTAGGTGGAGTTCTTCAGGTGAGGGCTGGTGAAGAAGAGTTGCCCCCCCCCCCTAATGACTCCGGGTCATCGAATCCGTCAATGGAGATGGAGAGAAAAAGATGCTAATAAATAAACACCATATAAAATAAATAAAAAAGAAGCTGATAAACAATCAGCATAAAATAAATAAAAATGAAGCTGGTGAATAATCAGCCAAACAAAGAAAATTGGGTAAAACGCATTAAAAATTCACCAGCCAATAAGATTCCCAATAAACTGCAACGAGATATCGTTCGTCTCACCTCTTGCTTTAAGGGGAGTGTTGTAGTGGAAGCTTTATAAAGCAAATAACGATTATGGTTTTTGTAATATCTGAGCTATCTAATCAATGATTGCTTGTTGTTAGAAACTCTGCCTACTATTGGTGCTCTGAATTATTTTCGAAAAGAATTGTGCTAACTTTTGTGCTACTCATTTCATAAATGTTTTTTTTTCCAGAAATTGTTTTTTACTAATAATATCACTTGAAGAAAGAATGTATTCAGTTCGTTTCCGAAAAATTCACCGCAATTTTCCGAATTTATCACATTTTATGTGTTTTTATCATTATTTATTCCCTTTTAAGCTTTTACCGTCTGTGCTTAAGTTTTACATATGCTTTCTCTATTGTTTCCTCCTATTTTATTCAATCATCTCGATTTTCTAGCTTTCTTACATTGACGGTGTTGTTTTAAAGGCCTTATCACACTGCAAAATACCGTCACACTTTCCGTGAGCAAGCTCCTTTTTCTACCCTCAAGAACTGGTCAAGCAAGTTTTTGAAGATCGACAACTTTTTCGAACATATCCGAAATCACTGTCGGAATTTTGGCTGCTAACGAAATTCAACCAATCATATGGAACTTCAATAGTGACGTAGTGCGCCAAGAACGCAGCGATTGACGCCAACTTCTTTGTAAACAGTAATTGGCAAATTCCATCCTTATCAATGTTTTTTTTTATCAAATTCCTCCGTCTTTGGAGTAAAAAGTAGTTTGATTATTTCTGCCACTTTTTACCTCGATTTCAATTAATCAACATCGTGTTTTTAGTGTTCTTAAAATTTAAAAATGGCAAAAAGATGTGTTTGGTCAGCTGAGAAAGAGTCGGCTCTCATTGATCTTGTTCATGAGAAGCCGGCTCTATGGGATCCCTTAGATCCATATTATATGAAAATTTTTTTTAAAAGGACTTTGTACGATTTAATACGAATCGAGATGATTCGAAGATGGCCCGAGGATGAGGACCTCTTAACATCAGGTAGGTGAAATATTCTGTTTCTGGGTATGATGTGATAAAAAAATGTTTTATGTGAATTCATTTTAAGATATGTAGAAAGACGGCATTTAATAAATTTTTAAATTTTTTTTAAAGTATGTACAAAAAATTCTTAATTTTTTGTGCTTGTATACATAAAACATATTATAAATATTAATCTCTCTTGCTGAATTATTTTATCTTCCATTTCTTTTAATCCCAGCTGAAATATGAAACACATAAAGAAATTCATTAATTGTTTTAAATGATGGGATGCAATTTATTAACTATATTGATCCATGTATAGGTTATATAATTGTGTTATTCATTATATTAGACAAGATGGCTAATGTGGCGAGTTAGCTCTTAACTTATGACTTTCTTATTCATTATTAATTTCTATTTGTGATTGTTTTTCACTTATTTAATTGTGTATTAACATGCAGCAGTATTTTCTTACCAGTGCAGCCAATATATTCATGAAACTAAAATCAAAATTTTTAACAATTTAGGAACTACTTTGATATACACCCCCAAATTGGAAATTTGGCGACTTTTTTTTCTCGCCAAGCAAAATACCTGCTTTTGGCACCTTTTTTTCTTGCCAAGATGGATTTTTGCTAAACACAAATAATTAATCCTACCTAAAAAGTCCCTAGGGAGTGCCAGATTTGGCGCGTAATTTTTGGGGGTGTATATCAAAGTTGTACCACAATTTATTCTACATCCATTTACAAATCAAATTATACAAAATTAAATTTTGTATTGTGATTTTTTTTTCCTTTTTGCATTATTGATGTTTTCTACATTAAGTGACATTATTATAATGCAAGCACTCACATATTTATATAATGAAGTACATGTATTTAACACTAAATTCTTTTTTATTCCAGAAATACTTCGCAAGAAATCCTGCATGTTGCGAACATATTTTCAGAGGGGGAAAAAAAGACAAAGTTGCCTTCAAGCTCAATGGCCCTAGATATTGCACCAAAATGGGTGCATTATCAAAGACTCCTGTTCCTGTGAGGCACCATCGAAGCTGGCTCATCCGAATCCTATTTGGATGAGTCCTTCACAAATGAAATTGGATGTTTTGAACCAATGGTATATTTTACAAAAATGTTTTTAATTCTTACATCATGCTTTTATTTAGTTGGTTATAACTTATATGTTATTAGTTATATTTAAATTAATGTTATTAGCTATGAATAACTTATATGTATATTTAGTTATAATTAGGCTTAAGCATTAACTTTTAAGTTTTAAAACTGAATGATAAAAAAGCTGGTCAAGAGGTGAATTGAAATAAAATGTATAACTAAATAACACCTAATGTAATTGAATTTTATTAAATACATCATTGGTGATCATATCATTAATTCACTATATACCATTCATTCAATCAATTATTATTAGAGAAGGGTCTGGCATCTAATCTCTTGAAGGATTTGGGTAGTACTTTTATTCTTAGTACGGGCATTTTTATGCCTATTTAAATGTATTCTTTGATTAATACTTCAATGCATATTGAAAATATTATTTTTTATAGATTTCTGTGGAAGAGGAAAGCTTCCGACCGGAGAGTTTGGATGTGAAATGCATTCTAGAGGCTTCCTTAAGCACACAAGTGAAAAAGTCTGCAATGCCAGGAACTTCTAATCAAGGTCCTCCTCCCAAAAGACGCCGCCCGACTAATGTGGGGAAAGAGGTATTGAAAATGGTGTCGGCGGAATTAAAAAAAAAGTGAAGCTTCAGAATCTGTTTCCCATGTTGTGGGACAGCATGTTGTCTGCACTTTAAAAAAACTGGCACCAGCGTATGGGGAACAGTTCATACGAAGAATATTCGAACTTGTTATGGAATTTGGAGAAATCCAACCTGATATTTATTCATGAATAAAAAATCATTGATGTGAATTGTTTTCTTTTTATGAATTTATTTGATCATATCGAATCTTTGGATAATTGTAATTTCTTAATAGCTCATTAACTGCTTCTATATAATTTTAAAATTTAGTTAATGTTATTAAGGATTAATTCTGTTTTCTAACCTTAAACTGATGATCATATAGTATAAAAAAATTAAATCACCTTTCATATGACTAACAATAAAATTTAGGCTTCTTTTTCTACATTTTTTCTTTTAATTTAACAAATAACCAGTTAATGTGGAATTATGCATCCTTAATAGATATATATTTTATTTTACACTTTTCTAAATTATAAACTCTTTTAAAGCCCTTAAAAATGATGTTCTAATTTAAACACTTTGTATGATGCTATGCACCCTGTTAAGCTTAATTAAGGAAACTCGCACACGAAATTTTTTCAATATGCTTTTGTTTTAAATTTAATGTCAATAAGATAGTATTTTATAAATTCAATTAATTATTTCCTAACACAAATACAATATAAAATGTTTTTGCTTGTTAAAGATTAACAACAAAAATATTTAACATAGCAAAAGAAAAGTAATGGAATTTTTAATTGCCATTACAACCAGTTGAATGGGACAATAAATGACACTATTAGAAATGAAAAAGACACTCAAAGGAAACTCATTTTTAAATTTGATAAATGTACAACTTGTCTCATTTCACAATCCATTTCATATTCATTATACACCTATCCCCCGATTTACACTGAAGATAGGTTCCTTAGAAAACCGTGTAAATCGAAATCGTTGATTCTTATACGTAAAACCGTGTAAATCGAAAACAAACTAAAATGTGCATAATTCAGTCATTTATTTCAACGTAAAATAAAACTAAATATATCTTAAAAACATAAAAATAACTGTCTATTCTGATCAAATCTTTATAGACCTCCTCATATTGAGTTAAGCGTTTATTAATATCGCGCTGAAATAGGAGAGCTCGTTCAACATTCGGATCATTTGGTAGAAAATGATGACCCAATTTTCGCCCTAATTCAAGTCCTTCACGGATGACTTTTGCTGTGAATGCAACAGACTCTTCTTCATCAGGATCACTGTCACGATCATTTGTTTCATTAACCACTAAATCATCCTCATCTAGTTCTTTGTCCTCCATTAGTTCTACAATATCTGCCTCAGCAAAATCCTCGAAACCTCTTATTGTATGCGCCATCATCCATCTCGGGTCGGGGCAAATTTAAAAACCGTGTAAAAGTGAAATCGTGTAAACCGAATGCCGTGTAAATCGGGGGATAGGTGTATTAAGAACTCTAAAGATTAAATTTGAAACAGAACTTACAATTAATTCAATAACTTTTTAGCTGAAAATAAATGTCAATAGAAGTAGCAATTTCTAAATGCAACTGAATTTCATTGCACGAACTTAATAATTTAGCTGCAAGTTCCAAAAGAGCAATCTCCAAATTTTCACATTAATTGAATTTTACTTTTTATATAAAACTTTAGTTAGTGTTTTTAATGTAATGATTGTTTTAAAATTAGTTTAATACTGTTTTATTCTTTTCTATGTCATTTAGACAAATGGCTATGGCAGTGTTTTATGAAAAATTAGATGCTTTCTTGTATATATTAGTTAAATGTTGAATTTTACGAATATAGTTTCTTTTAAATAATTATTACACTGAAATAAGTCAACAGTTTAAAGCTTACTAATAAAATTATTATACTTTTCTTATGTAATTATTATTAATATTGTGACTAAAGTTTTTTCAATTTGCATATATAGAATAAATTATAACTATTTCAAATTATATAAAAGAGATAGATACCATTTTCAAAATCTATACAATTTATATATCAATTATTTCATTTTAATTTGTAGAAATCATTAGAAAAACAAGGAAGCAAAATCACATCTTTATAATTTTTATTTACACATTACAAAAAATATAGATAAAATACATCCACAAATATAGGGAGATACCATTGACAGAAGATACTCAAATGATGATGTGTCCATTCTCAACCATCTCCTATAACCTTCAGCATCCTAAATTGAAAAATACAACTCAGATTTTTTTAAATGAACAACCTTAAGATAATCATCCATACACAGATTTATTAAATGTAACACTATTCTTAATGACTGAATGTTTGGAACATTTCAAAAATGTCAACTCTTCTCATTGATACAAATTGTATTAATAATTAGTTATTTAAATTCCTTAAAAGTAAATAACCAATAGACAAATCTGGAATGCATATCTTAAGTATTGCATATAAATAAATTAAAAAATTACTCAAATAAGCAAGGATAGTACTTTTCTTAAGCAAAGATAATAATAGAAATTCTTTATAGCTGCATCATTTTGTTACGAAACATTTTACATAAGAAATGCTAGCTAATTTTTTGCTTACCTCCAAAGCTAATTATCTCATTAAATTTTCCTCGCAGCCTTCCTGTCTGCGTCCAAGCAGCCACTTCCGCGACCACAATTTTCTTTGGGATTTCTCTTTTTCTCTTACAATGTTCCCAGGATGATGCATAATAATGCAGGCTCATTGATATCCATTTTGCACGGAGCATCCACGAGTTATGAAATAAAAAACTGCAAACATTCACTTAATGGAAGTAATGAATAAAGAGCGATAAATACGCCAACTTATTCACCTGCTTTTCTAGGTTTACCAGACAGCAAATGCTCAAGTGACGTCACTTTCGTCAGAGAAAGTGACGATGTATTTCACCGTGTGATAAGGCCTTAAGTTAACCTTTTGATGATGATGATGATGTCATGTTCGTGTTTCCACGGAAAGAGGGTGCAGTAGCTTCTGAGGGTAAAGATCTCTGAGCACCCAGAGGTCAGAAGCCTCACTTCTAGCTCAAATGAACATTCGCTTGCACAACCCCTTTTTACAGGGGGGGTGGCTCATTCATACATCTTACAGCTGGAACATAGAACAACCATGCTCGAACCGGGAGGGCAAGATTACGGGGAAGACACGCTACCCCTATGCCAGGAGGCCGGCAACTTAACCATTTACTTGGCACAATATGGCTTTTCTGCCATATAATATCAAAAAAGCAACTTACTAACTGAAGAATTCTTTGATTTACAATAAAATGAGGCTCTAGGAATTCAATTTCCAAAAAAGTAGATCACAGTGTTTGAAAATCTCTGAGCCAGGTGAAATGCTGATGCTAAGACCTTTATTAGTGATTACATGTCACATAATTCTCCGCACTAGGTCTTTTAGTGTAATGACGGTAGTCGTTTTTGAGTCACTTATTCTTTTCTACGCATTTACCTCCAACATCATCAAACTCTTGCTTTGTAGCAATTGATTTCTGCTCATCTTTCTTTTTTTGGGGGGGAGGAGGGGGATCCACGCTCAAAAATCGTCTTAACTTCAAGAACTTTTCTAATAGCAGTATGTTTCCGGAGAACAGGACACCCAAGAACAAAAGAACCAATGAAATAAAAAGCTCCAAAAAAGAGCAAAGTTTCCGAAGCTGACCAGATTGGAAAAGTAAAGACTGGGAGGAGGGGGAGTGAAGAAAGAGAAAAAAGGAGGGAGCTGTATGATTTTCTCGTTATTTGCTCTCCACTTGTCTCCTCACACTTCACTGTGTCCAGGGGAGGAAAAAGAACACTTCAATAACGATGCCAACTCCTAGGGGTATGGGGAAAAAAGAAAAATAACTTCTCTATTGAAAACTTGAGAAACAGAACCAGAATGGTGCAAGTCATTGTAGGAAATCTTAACTATAACCATTCGTTCCCTACACATGCTCGGATAAGTGCAAAGCGAAGATGCTATTTTACGCATGCATAAATCGGGGTAGAAAAATGATTAATATCTCAATTATAAGATTTCTTTTTTTTTAATTTTTTTGATATGACTCAATACTCAATACTCTAAACCATTCTAAACAAATGATCGACAAAACGGTACAAATATCTCAGGGCCATGGTAGCTTGGGTGGTAGAGCGTCGGTCTCGCAATCAAAAGGTAGTGAGTTCTGTCCTCTTATCGGCCAAAGAGGGCCGTGTTGGCTCATGGCAGTTGGGGCACGTTCAATAGGTCCTCCAAATTCCCATAATAAATGATACCTCTGGGGATACAGAGTCGACCACTGATTTGGATCTCAATTTTCACTTGCGGACGGATGAGTGAGTTCGACCACCCTCTAAAAAGGGGGCTGTGTCGCCTGTGTTCGAGCAAAGTCGTCCTTTCACCTAAACGGGGCTCGTTAACAACGAACACACCTCTGCCTTCTTTCGAAAGAGCTCCACTCATTCGGGCTTGATATGACCAAGTGGCATTAGATTCTCCACAAATATCTAATAAAATTTGAGTATTTATGGAGTTTTCCCTCTTTGAAATATGCAAACACATTCAGGAGACTTCGTTTTATCGGGTCGGTCTGATGCCACTTGGTCATACCAAGCCGAATGAGAAGTAGCTCCGTCGAATTAACCCTTTGCACTCGAGGTCTTTTTCGCTTGCGCGAACCAGCAACTCGAAACGATTTTGGCCAAATTCGGCGAACATATTACAAGTAATTGAAAAACATTTGTAAGGAAACAAACGTATATAAATAATAAAATTTCACTAGTTTATTCATTTATATGTCGAAAACAAGAAATTTTATTAAGTATTACAAAATTTTAATAAATATTACACTCTGTAATTAAAGTTTTAAATTTAAGTTAAATTAAATTAATTAAGTTAAGTTAAGTAAAATTAATTAAGTTTTAAAATTAAGTTAAAGGTTTAAATAAAAGTTTAGTTAGCGTCGTAGCAGCTTAGTTCGATTTAAAGTTTTAAAACACTCGGGCGCCGCAGCAGCGCTGCTCGAGTTGCCACTTCGAATCGGCCGGGCGCCGTATCGGCGCTGCTCGAGTGCAAAGGGTTAAGCCTTTCGTTGTTAACAGGTACCGTTCAGG
This sequence comes from Argiope trifasciata, assembly GCA_026543055.1. Lineage (NCBI taxonomy): Eukaryota > Metazoa > Arthropoda > Arachnida > Araneae > Araneidae > Argiope > Argiope trifasciata. The sequence continues at coordinate 889,073 of JAPMOQ010006034.1, forward strand.
TGAAAGGACGACTTTGCTCGAAAACATACAGGAAGCAATCCTTTTTAGGGGGCTGTCGAGCTCATTCATCCAATTGAGATCCAAATCAGAGAGCCACTCAGTACCCCCAGAGGTAATGGGAACTCCGAGGACCTATTGAACGTGCCCCAACTGCCATCAACTATCACGTCGGTCTTCCAACCAGGCTATCGAGACCCCATAACCATTCATTTTACATTCGAGTAAAGTATTTATTCAGGAATGGAATTTTTAAAGCATAGATCATAGTTCCAAAGTTCCACTGTGGAATATCTTGCAGCTTCGCCGAATCTTAGAAAAAATAAATAGGAATCGTAGTGATTACCTTCTAAACCTAAAAATATGTTTCAGCTCCATGAATATTGAAATGATTCTTACGTCATCAACATAAAAATGATTTAAAATACTTCGAAATTGCATTTTGTGTCTCATTTTCAGTTCAAATAATCGATGCTGAGAGTTGAATGCAGGGCAAAGTTAATAAAAACAAATAAATGGCGCAAAATATTTCATACTAGATGGCACCCGGCGCATTGCTGCCCCCAAAAAATAATATTATGTGCTATCCATGAATGATTTTGCAATGTTTTAACGAGATAAGATGAACGGTTCGACAATACATAAAATACGAACAAACAAACATTCATTTTTATACACTGGATTTACGTATTCTTTTAGAATTGTAAACTTGGTGTTCTGTCAGAATGGTAATAAAAGAAACTATTCATAGTATCTCGTGACTCGTTTCATATTCGTTCAGAATTTTCAAGTTTAATATTAGAAAATGTGATAAAAATATTTTTTTAAAATTGATTAAACATTGAAAATATATTTATACCATAAAATCGATAATATAGTAGAAAAGATAATTTTTGAAAATTAAGGAGGAGCAAAATTATTTGTACTACAATATTTTTGGTGGTTGCTGCGAAAAATGCTAACATTTAATTAAAATTTAAGTATCCCAGCTTTGGTATTCCAAAAACTTCCTCGCATCATCTGTCATAAAGTTGTCACCTCTGAGAATGACTTGCCTGATATTTATGTTCTATATCTACAAACTATTAACCTTTAACTTTACTTTAGCGTTCCTACAGAATCTATTGTCTCCTCGGCGAGTTATTTAGAGATGAATCCTTGCGGTTGAGATCTCAATTTTTATTTTTCATTTTAGATAATTGCACCATCCCGCTAACCATCCTGTAGGTGCAAGCAATGAACTGACCTAGTTTCCTCGCTATCGGATAGACGGTTTAAGAAGGCTTAACCTCTTAACGGTCGCATCATTTTGAGGAAAACAGTCTTAAAGTGACAATTTTTTTATTCAAGAAAATTTTACAAAACAGAGTGTATGTACAATATTTGCATTCAGTTTTAATTTTTTTTAGTTCATTTTTAGCTTGAAATTAAAAAAAAGAAGAATCGGAAAAGCCAACATTGAGGGCTATTATGACTGAATGTTAGCTTTTCAACAAAGAGAGAAAATAAAAAATAAGTGTTTTAAGCATTCAAACATCATTTTATTGCTTTTACACATAATGTAAATAAATACTAGTCATTTTTTTTTTGTGTGATACATTTTAAATCATGAGATGCTTAGGCCAACATCACAATCAGGAAAATAGTACCGAGTTTCTTTTCTGCTGACATCTAGTTTAAAATAAATGAACTATCTCTCAAAACATAACAAATAGTCTAGGGCAGCCATCTGGCGTATATGTTGAGAAATAAACATGATCCTGGGCATAAGAAATAGATTGTTTTAATATTTTGGTGCATTACTTTTGAATAGGCCAGCCCGGAAGTATCACTGGCTCGAGAAATAGAGGAAGAAATTTTACCCCGTCAATTTCTCGGGAGAGAGGAGGAAGGGATTAACATACGAGGTTTCATAAAAAATGTTTACATAGCAAACGAAAAATGTTTTATAAGCAATAGACACAGGATATAAATGGTAATTAAGAGACATATGTGGCGGTCACTTCTATACATAATCACCAAATCGGTTGAGGTATTTATCACACCGATGGATCCATTTGTTTAACCAGTCTTTGTATACTGGATGTTGAGTCAGTCCTTGGCACCGTTTTGAACATCCCGTCTGATATGAACTTTGCTTCAGTGTTTCTTCAACCCCGGGAAAAGGAAGTAATCACTGGGAGCCAAATCAGGACGGTATAGGAGTGGCTTCAGACCTCAACTTTTCCAGAAATCTCTCTGCACTCTTCAAATGAATGGCACCACTTAGCTACCTGTTGTTAACTCATTGCTTCACCCCCTTATTTGTCCGTGAATGTCCGATGGGGACACATTTTTGGCTCATAGAAATCGTATCACTGTTAAAGAGACCACGTCTCTAGACTTCTTACCATTACTGTCGCTGTTGTAGCTCTCACATCTGGTAGAATGACCAGCCTAATGTTGTGTAAGTCTCACAACATTATCAGAGGTCATTCTCAGAGGTAAACAACCTTACCACAGAATACGCGGAAAGGTTTTGGAGAGACCAACACAGGGTTTTTGAATTTTAATTAATTTTAGCATTTTTCGCAGATAAACACTAAAAACATTGTTGAACAAATAGTGTTGCACCACCTTAGTTTTCAAAATATTATCTTTTCAACTAGATTGAAGATTTTATGGTATAAATATATTTTCTATGTTTAATGAATTTTAAAAGATAATATTTTAATTACATTTTCTAAAATTAAACTTGAGAATTCTGATAGAATATGAAACGAGTAAGGCGATAGAATAAATAATTTCTTTCATTACCATTCTGAAAGGACATCAAGTTTTACACTTTTTAAAAAATACACATATCTAATGCATAAAAATGCATATTTGTTTGTTCGTATTTTGTGTGCTGCTGTACCCTCCATCCTATTTCGATGAAACATTGCCAAATGATTGATTGATTGCTCTTAAAAATATTTTTTTAGGTGGCAACAACGCGCCGAGTTCCAGCTAGTTATTCATAGAATATTTTTGAGCTAATATGACCTAACCTCAGTTTAACTATCTGAATTGTTATATTAGATTGATCTAATAAGTCCAATTGATCTAAAAATATTCTTAAATATGATTTTAAAAAGTGCCTTTTCTTATGGCAAATGCCGTTGACAAGACCACTTGTCATGCCTCTAACTACCATGGGGATGTTCTGTCTGTCCTTAAAAGGATGTGAAGTGATGAGTAGATGAATATATATATATATATATATCTGAACCGATCTTTCTTGAAATCAGAGAGCCCCGAACATCGAGGCATCTTGCATGCGACTAAAGCCGATGCTGTTTCCTACTCGATATATACCGGCGGAGGCCGTGACGTAGCTTAGGACAGCAGATATCGTCATTTGCATAGATATCCAAATACTTATTGGTAGTCAGTGTATATATATATATATATA
>JAPMOQ010006034.1:917502-929444 GCA_026543055.1 Argiope trifasciata
TTTTTTTCATTTTTCAGCGAATGCTGCTTAGATATATTTATTATGTTTTTTCCAGCTCATCAAATGTTCTAACTGGATTTGAATTAGGGTAAACACCAACAACCTTAAGGATATTCAGTAGTCTTATAGAACCTTCATTAAAATGTATTACAAACATAAATACCCCTAAATTTAATTCGCTTTACGAAAATGTCTTGACATCTAATGAACGTAGAGATAAAAGTAAACCGATTTTGGATAGCTCAAAGACTGATCTATCCAATAAAGGAATTTTTGAAAAATGTCATGTTTTGTCAAAATGGATCTTTTCAACGTGTCCGGGATACTTTAAAATAACCCAGTTCCACATAGTTTTATTCTGATAATATGAAATAATAGACCCCGACAGGAATACCAAATTATGCCTTTGTTATTTATTTCATCTGTTAGATGCTCAGCCTTTAATCAAGTAGCATGACGGCAATCATTTTAAATCAGTATTTCCGGTTATTTAATGCCCATTTCCGGTTTACCGATCATTAAGAAAATATTAATATTCTAATAATAATAAAACTCTCATTGACAGTCCGTGTTTTCTTGTGCCAAATATTTTCCGTATTTAAAACTAAATTTGTGTTTATACAAATTTTACATGTTTTGGAGCCTTTAAATGGGTATTTCTGGTTATTTAAATGCCCACTTCCGGTTTACCGATCAATACGAAAATATGAATATCTTGACTTCCAATGAACGTAGAGACAAACGTAAACCGATTTTGGATAGCTCAAAGACTGGCCTATAAATTAATTTTTGAAAAATGTCGTGTTTTGTGAAAATCGATCTTTTCAACGTGTTCGGATATTTAAAATAACCCAGTTCTACATAATTTTATTTTGATGATATGAAATAATAGACCCCAACAGAAATATATCATTTTACATTTTTTTTATTTTATAAAGTCACGTTCTAAAAGTTGCATTTCTTTAGATTTATTTTGAGATGGTAGTTTGTTTTTTTTTAAATTTGAACTTCCGTCATTAATTTCTTTTCTTTTATCCGGTTACGTGCTAAAAAAAAACATGGTTAAAATATTTCTTTAAAAATTCGTTAAAAATAGAAGCTTAAGTTATACATTAAAACACTGATACCATTAGAAAGCTAATTTTTTTAAAAAAATCTTTAAATTGATGTAAAAATCATGTTTATGCGATCATATTTTTGGAAGTTATAGCGGAAAAACGTCGAAATTTCGCTTAAATTTTAATTAGTTCAAATTCTAATTAAAAATTCGAAAAAAGGGCTCCGAGGTGCACATTTCCGACCACCAAGGTATACATGTACCAAATTTGGTAGCTGTAGTTCCAACGGTCTGGCCTGTAGAGCGCCAACACACACACACATTGAGCTTTATTATAAGTATATAGATTTCATCTGTTAGATGCTTAGCGTTCAATCAAGAAGCATGACGGCAGTCATTTTAAATCGGTATTTCCGGTTATTTAAATGCCCATTTCCGGTTTACCGATCATTAAGAAAATATTAATATTCTAATAATAATAAAACTCTCATTGACAGTCCGTGTTTTCTTGTGCCAAATATTTTCCGTATTTAAAACTAAATTTGTGTTTATACAAATTTTACATGTTTTGGAGCCTTTAAATGGGTATATCTGGTTATTTAAATGCCCACTTCCAGTTTACCGATTGTTACGAAAATATTAATATCTTGACTTCAAATGAACGTAGAGGTAAAAGTAAACCGATTTTGGAATTTTTAGCTGAAAGACTGGTCTATCCAATAAAATAATTTTTTTTAAATGTCACGTTTTGTGAAAATCGACCTTTTCAACGTGTCCGGATATTTAAAATAACCTAGTTCCACATAATTTTATTTTGATAATATGAAATAATAAACCCCGACAGGTATACGATATTATACCTTTATTATTTATTTCATCTGTTAGATGCTTAGCGTTTAATCAAGTAGCATGACGGCATTCAATTCGAATCGCTTCGAACCAATTTAAAGAATTCCATTTAACATTCACGGATTCGTTCGTTTTGTTTCTTTCTCCAGATGCGTTATCCTGAGTAACCCCTCGTCTTTTTTTTTAAAGGAACGAGACACTCGTCAATGGAATTGATTTAATCACTTAAAGGGGGTAGAAGGCGGGGCCCTTTAAGACCTTCAGGGACACACATCTCATTTTTCCTTCACTCTCGTCTGCGACAACACTCGTCAGCCATTTTAATTGGTTTTGGAGGGGCATTTCGCCACCGAATAGAACAAGGAGGGGGGGGGGGTGCAGCTCGCTTATTTGCGTGCGTCTCACGCGGGGGTTCGTCACCCTTAATTGACGCGCCGGACACTTTAATCGCGAAGGGGAGAGAGAGGAATAATGGTCGATGCCCAACGAGAAGTGGAACGATTATTATTGGAGGGAAAAATGATGCGATAAGGGTTTGGAAGTGAAATGAAACTATTCGTAATTTACATTTCAGTTGAATGAGAGAGGAACAAACTTGGATTATGAGAGTCAAGGAGATATTACTTAATTCTGATGATGATCAGGTGCGTGCCGAAAGTGGCATTACACCGGTGAAAAGTTTATGATTATAATTTTAAAATAAAAAAATTTAAATAACTATGAAAAAACTTGCTATTCAAACATAATTTTCTTATGCATGTGTACGAAATGTAAAAGAATCTAAATGCAGCTCCAAAAAACATTGAAGTAAAAAAAAAGCATAGAAAGAAAGATAATAAAAGCATGAAAGATAAATTAAAGCATAGAGGGAAAGAAAAATAAAATAAAATAAATAAATATAAAGGAACGAATAAATAAAATCTAAGTAAATAAAAAAATAAATAAAATATAAATAAATATAAATTCATAAAATATAAATATAAATAGATAAAATATAACTACATAAAATATAAATATATAAAATATAAATGCATAAAATATAAATAAATAAATATAAATAAACAGGAAAACTAAAGAATGCACATTGGGTGAGCCTAAGTGAGAGTCCATTATCCGTCTACAGGAAGCTAGATAAAGAGTTCTTTTTGTAACTTTTCATGCAGAAAATTGCCCCCTTTTAGCCGTGCTTGATTTTCTCTGCGCATACTTTGAAGAAAGGCAATAATAAAGTCCCTTTAAAGTTTGAAACTGGTAAAAAACATCAACACGAATTACTAAGTGGAATTGCTTTATCACAAGGTATCACCGAGAAAGAGTCCTTTTTCTTTTGTCACAAAAAAGAAAAAAAATTTGGATGATTCCCGATATATACCAGGGAAAGCGAATCTGTGGCACGCGTACCATGGATGGCACGCGACGCAATATTTTGGGCATGCCGCCGATCAAAACGGCTTGCATGTGACTTCATATGATAAACTGAATTAGTCTCCATTCGATTGGTTGGAGTTAAGGATTTAATGGATTTGTTGTTGTTGTCGTTTTCTATGGATGATAAAAACCCTTCAAATGGTGTCCGAAAGTCTTTAGGACGAGCTCAGCGAGCCTGAAGGCTGTACAGAGCATCTTCCCTCGAAAGAGGGCGAAGAGTCCAAAGATGGCAGGGCCGTTGAAGACGTGTCTGGGGTTTCATTGTGACGTAGGGCAGTGCTTGCCAATGGAGTAGGATCTAGTATTGTCTTCTGCTATTTAAAGTGGCCTGTGCAGAGTCTTGAAGTGATTGAAGAAAGGCGTCTGAGATACGGAATGGAGGGCTTTTTGAAAATTTGCTTTAAAAAGTCTGCTTTCTGCTTCTGCAGAATTGGGTGGATCCAACTCACGGGAGGCCTTGGCGAGATATGGATGTCATTCATTAAATCACGTAAGATCTAACTAAAAGTTATGTATCAAGAGATACATTAAATACCAGTGGTTTTTGGTAACTATCTGGCTCACCAGGATTAATTTTTAAATAATATTTTTTTCAATTTAATTTTATAAATAAATTTTTAACTGAATAAATAATAGCAATCTCCATTGAATTATTTTTTACTTCCGATAAAATTTTTATTTTAACTTCATCCATGGAACAGGATCTGGTATTGTCTGGTGCTATTTAAAGTGGCCTTCTTGCATATAGCCGTCCACTCCGCCACCACTGAACGTAGCAGCATCGACAGGATTTTTGGCCTGTGAGGAGTCTTGCAATGATTGAAGAAAGGTGCCTGAGATACGGAATGAAGGGCTTTTTGAAAGTTTGCTTGAAAAGTCTGAGTTAACATATTCTGAGGTTTCAGAATTGGGAAGATCCAACTCACGGGAGGCTTTGGCGAGGGCATCAGCGCTTTCATTTCGATCAATTCCCACATGAGCAGGCATCCAATGGAGGATGCATGATTTTTTAATGCGTATTTTATGGATTTTATTGGCACAAAAAATCCATAAAATACAGCCTATCGAATTGTGACAAATTCAGCTGATCACGAAATCCAATAATTTGAAATGTACTTTTCAAAGCATCTCTCCTCCTTGCCCCGTTCTAGACCAGGGATGGAGAGCTAGGGGCCCGCGACACAATATTTTGGGCACTCAACCAATAAAAATGATTGGCAAAACGGTCAACTTCATTGGAAAACTGAATTTGCCCCGATTCGATTGGTTGGAAATCGAAGAATTTGAAATGCAATTGATTGAATTCCAGACTACTTTTGTATGGATTCAAAAATTCATTGAAACAAGGAAGAAGTTCGAACGGAATGAAACGGAAAGATTAATGAACAATACAAGTAAAAATGCCAGGAACGAAATTTCGGAAAAAGGGTATTCGATTCAAACATTTAATAGTTTGAAGAAGCTGGTTCGTGCTATTTTAACCACATTTTCATCCACCTATACCTGTGAATCATTATTTTTAGAGATGAATCACATGAAAGACTCGCATAGAAACCGTTTGGCAGATGACTCCAACTCCAGCGTGCATTCTGATGAAAGTAACATCCTACAAACCTAATATCAATCGAACGTCATCACAAGTAACCAGGCTTAAATAAAGTAAAATGTGATAGATTATACTGCAAGATACAATATATATATATATATATATATATATATATATATATATAAGACCGCCGTGTTGGCTCATGCTAGTGGACGCACGTTCAATAGGCCCTCCAAGTTCCAAGTAACCTCTGGGGGTACTGAATCGGTCTCTGATTTGAATCTCAATTCTTACTTGCGGATGAATGAATGAGTTCGACCACCCTCTACAAAGGGTTGCATCGTGTGTGTTTGAGCTAAGTCTTACTTTCACTTTATTGGTGCTCATTAACAACGAAAGGCCTCGGCCTTCATTCGGAATTCTGCCTTCATTCGAAAGAACTTTTCTCATTCGGGCTTGGTATAACCAAGTGGTATTATACTGATGGTGTTTTAAAGAACACGGCGAATGTAACCCAAATAACATGAAGCTAATAGAAGCTAAAAGTAGGAATTAAAAATGTTCAATTAACAATCAAATGAATTAAGATATTTATGTTCATTACATTTTCTTTCTTGGGTTACTGGGATGATTCTGCAAAGGAAACTAAACGACTGGTGAAAAAATGAAGTTGAAAATTGGATGGCAATCTAATTCGGTAAATAAAAGGTTAAGACATTACTGGAAATAATAGATAATGATTGAAATGTTAAAAATGTGCGGACATTCTTTAAACACAAACAAACATGCCCTTTCAATAATAAAACATTTCAACGGAACACGAAAAAAAAAAAAAACGCAGTAGTCAGTTTTATTTATTTCAATTTATTTATTTTTATTTATTTGTTTTATCCTAAATTAATAGATGATTTTCCTCTTCCGACTACACTCGAAGGAAAATTTTTGAAATATTAGATTTTTTTTTAAAACTGTTTATGATTTTTGATGTATTGTCAATAATAAGCGCTATAAATACAAAAAAAAAAGTATTTTAAAATATAACATATTTTGTGAAACAGGAAAATCTGCAGTAAATTTTAATGAAATTGGACCAAAACTCTTAACGGTCTACACAAAATGGTAATTCAGCAGTCCTGTTTTTCTCTGTATACAAGTTGTAGAATATAATAATGAATGAAATGAACCAAAATCTATCAAACATTTTGAGATGTAAAAAGTTATGGGCAAAAATATACGTATAAATGCATTTTTTTCCCATAAATTCACTCCTTACTTTTTCTGAAAACACCGATAAAAGAAAAAGTATTTTCCCAACAATGAAACTTTTGGTTCATTTCCTCGCCCATATTATTTAAAATACACGCTAAAATTTTTGTGTAAATCCCTCTATTAGTTTTTCATGCTAACGGTGAAGAATGTTTATGAAAATTGAAGTGATAAACAAATTTTAGTTGAAAAATACGTTTTGTTTAAAATTTCTCTGGATAATAGGCAGGTTTTCCTTTTGCTAGAAAAGTTGAACCGTTTTGGAAAGAGAAAAGCCTGAACTACAAGAAATAAAAATAACAGAAATGTGGTCGATAACCAGTGTTATTAACACAGTCGGACGCCTTAATTGTAACTTTAATTTACAAGTGATCATATTTCATTATTTAAATACAGATATTTAAAATTCAATGTAAAACTTCCGACCTATGGAACAATAATCACAACTTCATGAAGGAATAAACTGTTTTTTTTTTAAAGAATGCGAGCGATTAATCGAATAAAAAATAATAGCATATTATGACGTTTGCCTTTGAGTGATTTTTAATAATGAAGCTGCGTTCGATGGATTTCGCCGGTGCAAAAGATTTAATTACTGCTCATTATCGAAGGAAAAAGCGGATTTTCCTCGCAACAAAATCGTCGTCTTTGATTTAATATGTTTGCGTCACAAAACTGTAAATTAATCGCAATTCATTTTCCCATCTGTAGGTTTTAAAGTTAATGAGGGAAATCTGATATTTCATCTTTTCGACGCTCATTTGGAGAAATTGTTTTACTCTCTTCTGTACAATGGTTCCTCAGATTTCGGTTACAGAAATTTTCTTGTCCAAATGAGTTTCGTAAATAAAAATTTCTTATTTATCATTTTGATTGGTTTAGAGTTGCAATTTTAGAGCTTAAAAATAGATAGCAGTTAACTTTGTCGTTTGAAGCTCTTTTAAAGTTTTGAGAGAAAATCCCTTTTGGATAATAATTATGATATAGAATTACTTGTGAATAATTAAAAGTTAAGAAACATTGATTTCTGAGAGTAAACGAAATGACGATATTTAAATTACAAATGTAAAAGGGAGATTTATTGTTGGATATAAAATAAATAAATAAAATTTTAATTTAATAATTGAACTGCATTGTCAGGAAGATTTAAATAAACACACCGGGGACTTTAAATTAACAAACAAACAAGTTTATTGGGGGAAAGTAGCGACTTGCCACTTTAGAAGTTGCCCACGACTAGTGGGTGTCAGCTTTCATACACGAACGGAACATTCTATAAACAACTAATTTACATAACAAAGAGAGGTTTAGAATGTTAGAGAACATAAAGAAACAAACTGAAAATCCATGCTTTGGATACAGCAACTAAGGCAAGCGTCGAACCCGCAAACTCTGGGTTTGCATTGCATTCTGTTCAAGTGTGGTTCAGGTCACGACGATTTCAAATAAACACATCATCAGCTGTAAACTTAAACATATATTGGAGGAAAGTGACGCAATTTGGTCGAGAAGTTGTCCATGATATCAGCTTTTATACAAGAATAGAATATTCGAAATATAACTAATTTACATCACAACGAAAGGTCAAGAATGTTAGAAAACGTAAGGAAACAACGAGTAAGGAAACGGACTAAAAGTCCATGCTTTGGATACAACAGCCATGACGAGCATTGAACAGAACATTCGAATTAAAATAATTAATTTACATAACAAAGAAAGGTCTGGTATGTTAGAGTACATAAGGAAACAAACTAAGAATACAAGCTCCGGATGAAAAAGCCGTGGCGAGCCTCGAACCTGCAAACTCTGGGTTTGGATTGCGAGCTTTGACTATTCGGCCACTGAGCTCGTGGTAAACGCTCTTTATGTGGCAATATTTTTAAAAATATTGAGCTCCTTTAAGGCGTGGGTGAGTTTTCAGAATGCTTGGATACGTTCCGCGTGATCTGAGCATTCCGAGTTTGACTCCCGGTTCGAGTATGGTTGTTCTTCTTCTGTTTTCTATCAGTAAAGTGTGTGAATGCGTGCCCCAATAAAAAGGAGTTGTGCAAGAGAATGTGATGCGCGAGTAGCTAAGAAGTACTCTTGGCTCTAGATGGAGCTACTAAAAACCCTAGCGTGCTCTCTGCTTAAAATGGCTGATTTTGTCTGCGAGCTTGTCCAAAGCAAATGTTGTTAGAAACAACATTTCAAGTGAAATTACTTTCGTATTTTTAATCCAATTCTGTCGTTTCAAAGTGACAAACCTCATTTTTACTGTATTACGAATACGGGATTGTGCAAGCGAATATGACGCATGAAGTAGCTAAGTCGCACTTTCGACCCTAGTTGGTGCTACTGAAAAAAGCAAGGGACACTCCTTTAGACTTAAATCGCTTTTATCACCAGCGGGCTTATAAACTGACATAAGTAACAGCATGATTCGTGATCTAATTTTTATTCTCAGATTTCAGCTTTTTCATCCAAAAACTATTTTTAAAAAAATTTAGTTTGAGATTTAACTAACTTAAAGTTAACACATTCTCTGCCACTGACGCGCCTGTGCGTTACAAATAATATGTACTTGTACCAAACCATCTATGTTATTAGATGACACTTTCTCTGCTGCAATTACAGTGACTTCTAAAAAATATTACGGAACAAAAAAGGATTTTATAAAATATAAGGATTTTATATAAAAAGGATTTTATTTCTTAAAATTTAAAAAAAAATGTGTCTTAAAAGATTCCAATTTAATTCAAAGTTGTGCAAATTTTGGCAATTTTTGAAACTGTTTTTCTTTGCTTAATATTCAACAATAGATAACAATGCTTCCTTGGAATTCAAACCACTTTTATTTTCTCATCAAATATTCATTCGGGCGATTTTCTCCATTTGTTGAACGGATGATCCTTTTTAATACCTCTGTGACGAATAATGGGGTGAAATTCGTGAAGAACCGAACATTTTTGTCTCTAGTCTATTGATGGTGGTCTCCATTAGAAATATTCATTGACAAAATAAACGTTAGTAATAATAAGTAAATAAAAATAAGATGATTTTAACAGATTTCAATTTAGTTTAATAACGGAAATGAATTATAGCTAAAATATCTGCCTAAAATTAAATAAACCCTTTTTCTAAACGTATCAGCTGATTGTCAAAGGGGACTATTTCTTGAAGTAACATTGTGTTAAGAAATGCTATAAGATGTACATAAAATTTCTTAGTATAAATAATATCTATATATGATGACTCATTTCAAAGAAGGGTAGATTTTAATTTTAAGGTGTACGTACATTCTCGAAATTTCGAATGTCTTTCAAAATATCGAATATTTTTTATTGCTAAAAATGTTCTCTGATCAATTCGTTTTCGAACGATACAAAGATTTTGTCCATATTCTAAATATTTCACGAGTTAGGGGAGGTTTTCTGGATGTACTTTCATAAAAAAAACTCTAGTTTTGGTTTTTTAAAAATTATTTTACGAAGAATGATATTTTCCCACTAGGTTACTTCATTCAAACTATCATAACTGGACAAAAAAATTAATCAAATACAATTATTTATACATCAAAATAATCTGCATGAAACAGCGGATGTTTTGTGCCTCCATCAAAGTTATATTTATAGAAATAAATTGTTATAGCTATTTAAAAGTTAAAATGACAGATAAAAATTCGCTTTTTCTGTTCAACGTGGATGAAATGTTTTAAAATAAAACTATATAGTTTTATGATTTGACTGATGCAGACCATATGAAAACTCGCATGAGGCATCATTTCCAACTGGAATGTGTGACTGTACAAATTAGAATTTAAGGTATATTTAAAAAAATAGGCTAATTAGCACATCAAATATTAATTAACAATTAGTATACTATGTTGTTTTCTCACTAAAATGCGTTTAAACATATCTTAATGACCTGCTATAAGAAAATTGGGTTTTTACAGATAAAATTTTTTAAAAAAACTTCTGATGTGTACATACGTCTTGAGGTTGATGATTTTTACATTTCTTACATTAGCGATTTTTTTCAATATTGTTATTTCTTGTGGTTCAGACTTTCCTCTTTAGAAAACATTTTGTATTTTCTAGGAAAATAAAGGCCTGACCAGGGTCACATTTTTTTTTCAGCTAAAATTTCTCTTTAACTTCAATTTTCTCAAAACTAATTTTTATAATAACTCTTCACCGTTAACACGATATCTCGAAATCTAATTGAGGTATTTGCATAAACATTTCAGCGCGTGTTTTAAATAATATGGGAAATGAAATGAGCCAAAAGTTTTAGTGAAATGCTTTTTCGTTTATCGGTGTTTTTAGAACAATTAAGAAGTGGTTTTATGAAAAAATGCATATATACGGATATTTTTACCTATCACTTCTTTGCATATGAAAATTTTTCTTAAATTTCGGTGTATTTCATTCATTTTTATATTCTATAACTTGTGTAGAAAGAAAAATAGGATGGCTGCACTACAATTTTTCGTAGAATGTTAACTGTTTTGTTTCAATTTCATTAAAATTTACTACAAGTTTTCCTATTTCTGGAAATATATTATATTTTCAAATAATATTGTTGTATTAAGAGTCTTTTGTATCATAACTGACAACACATCTAAAAACAATAGTTTTATATAGTTTTAAAAAATATATAATTTTTCAAAAATTTTATTTCGTATGTAGTCGAACACCTTTATGGAATTAAATTTTCTTCATTATTCTTGGAATAGGAATATTTTTTCATGTATTATTGAACAGAAGAAACGGTTACTTTGAAGTATTCAAATATATTGTAGTTAAATTTGATAAATTTCTCGTTATTGAAGTTTAACTTTCAAAAAACCAAAATTAAAAAAAGAGAGTTCTTAGGCTTTTTCTCTTCAACCACACGCTCTATTCTTTAAAATGTGGGAGGGTGGTGATTTTTTTTCCTTCTTTCCCCCGCCCCCCTCCTCCTGGACGAAGACATAATTTCCGGTCTGGCGATTCTAATGTTTCCGGTTAAGTAAAAGTCTTTCACTTTAACCGTTGAATTTTCTGATCGATTAAACTCACGAGATGACAATTTTCATCGTTTTAACGAGTAGTAGAACATCTCGTTGTAGAACGGTTTACAGTTCAATAGATTTAAATATTCCAGAAAATATGGAGAAGAAAAAAAAAAAAGAACATTTTTAACTTCTTAATTTGCGAAACTTGTAGATTAGACTTATCTGAAGCCTGGTAGCAATTTAACTCGCTTAATATTCATAGCAACGAACCTAAGAATTAAAAATGAAGTGACTGCACACATACACAAAAAAATGGTGAATTTCCCTTACAGGAAATTTAAACGATGTTAATAGAATGTAATTAAGCATTGTGCAGGTCTTTTTAACTCTTAAGCCTAACATTTTCGCTTGAGGTATTTTTAATTACTCTTCTTAATGCCTGCGCTAATGGAAAATGTAAGAAAGCGTTGAAACTTTGAGAAGCAGGTATTTTGGAAGTAATGCTTCAGGTTTTCTTTTTTTAAGAGCACAGCGCAAAAATTATAAAAGTAACTTATTTCAACAAATTGCTAAGGGGAAAAAAATCTTCTGTATCGGAGTTATTGTTGCTCATTTTTAATTTGTGAGCTAAAACATTAATGAAAAGTACGGCATTCTTAAAAATTTCATTCTTTTCTGTAAAATACACATACCTCTTGTTTCAAAGTTCTCTTTTAATCAGAGTTTCGATACACTTCAACAATTCCATTTCTCAAAAGTATGAAAATTTGCAAAGTAACTTCAAAGAAAACAAAGTAAGATATTCTTATTTTTTTTTT